>JARHVA010008132.1:0-305000 GCA_037957365.1 Torreya grandis
GCACAATTTGGCCTAAAAACACTAAAACATGCTAAATTATGTGAAACTAACATGTTCAAGTTCCAATTTTGGCTAGGGTATCCCTAAATGGGGTAATGTAATTAATGGGCTAGCTAACTTTGATCAAATCAGTTTGAGTCAAAATGCCAATTTTGCACCCACATGCTCTAGATTGCTCTTTCCTATCAAATCTTCTGCACAAGATGTGTGTCTTCATTATTTGTTTTTGGTAACATTCTAAATGGTAATATGGTTCTAATGTATCTGATAGCACCTTCTAATTCTAGTCCAATTGAATTTTGGACCAATAACAAGGCATTCTGACCAATTTGAGTAAGTTGTGCATAAAGTGCTTAATCATGATGAAGAGCTAATTAACCCAAATCAAGGCCTAATAAAAACTTCCATAGAAACTTGTTTAATACTTATTTTTGGAAATGAATATTGAATATCTACATCATTAAGTGACCTCATTTCTTGGGAAGACATCTTTGGGCCATAAATGCCATAAATATCAAGATTCATGCCCTCCATACCTCATCAATGCCTTCCATGATGCCCTCCATACCTCTTAATTTCCCCTTATTCCAATGTCATGATGAGGATGATTAAAAACTTAATTCCAAAAATTGAATTAATACTCAACCATCGCATCTCAATCTTGAGATGGATGGTTCAAGTTGATTCAAGACATTTGCAAAAATCTATAAATAGGAGGCCATACAATATCATTTTTAATCTATTTTGGTGCAAAGTTATTATGCTAATATATCTTCAAAAGACTTGATAATGAAAATTTATAATACATAAATGGTTGCAAAAGCTTCAAGAAATTAGTGTTACCATGCCAAATTAATTCCAAGCCAAGCCAAGCCACAAGCCAAAGGTGCCAAGGAGAGATGGAGGTAGCCAAGCTTCCATTGCCAGGGATTTCATGAGCACAAGCTGAGGAAGCCACTACTATAGAGGCATTTGGAGCATCCAAGGAAAGTGAAGTAATTCTTGTGTTTTACTCTTTACTTTTTAGTTGTGTTTGTCATTTATTTTTGTTACCAAACTATCCCTAGTGTCTAGGCCTAGAGATTTTATGCTATTAGTGTGTTTCTTTCATTTTGTTCTCATTTTAGAACTAACACCATACTAACCATCCTCTCTTGAGTCAAATTCCTAGATCACATAATGGCATGCTCGATTAGACTAGACGCATCTCATACCTTAATGAGATAATTTTTCAACTCTAAAATATTTATTTGGACCCTTAAAACTCTTGAAAATTGATTTTTTAACTTTATTTTGCCATTTTTATTTGCTATAGTTTTACATAGTAACTGACATCGGTAATTAATACTGACATCAATTACCTAAATTGACCGATGTCGGTTAGAAAAACCAATATCAGTTAGATCTTGATTACCCAAATTAGTCACTGTTAGTGGTAATAACTTACATCGATCACTGTGTTTTCTTAAAAACATAAATCGAAGAGCTATTTTAAAATGTTTGGTTTGGGGTCATATGGACTCCATTTTGGATGTTTTTTTTTAAACCACATGTTTTCTCCTAAATTTTCATAATTTGACATTAGTTTAGCTTCAATTTTCATATATTTTTTTAAAAATTGAAAAATCTATTTAAAATGTTTCTAATCTAACATATTTTCTTTTGGGGTGATGCCTTAAGGGTAGACAAGTAACCAACATATTTCAAATTTGATATATCATGTTTTAGACCAACTTTTAAATGTTTTTAAAATGAATTAGGAACATTATTTTGGTGCTTAAAGTAACATTTAAGGTGCTTAAATAAGTGCTTTAGCATTAGTTTTCAAAGTTACAACTAAGACCAAGGGGTCAAAAAAACACCATAGCATCTTTCATATGGGTTTTAAAATTGAACACACTTGTCAAATCTTGTTTTTAATAGTTTTTTAAGTTAGATTTTATTTAGAAAAAAGAGGGGTGTTGCATGTATGCTCTTCCATGCTCCCCTTTAGGGAACCCTTGAAATCAAAAGTGTCATTCCTATTGCAAATAGCTTAGTCCAAGGCTTAGTTAGAAAGTCATTTAAAGCACTCCCCAAAAACTCATCAAAGTTTGGGTGATCTTCAAAATGACCCTAAAGTATTTCTATTTTATGTTTTCTTTATTGTTATGCAAACTTGGCTTGTGAGGGGGATGTCATTACCTCCCATATGTTCTTTAGGGAAGCTCTAACCTGGGGTTTCATCTCCTAGCATTCACTTCACTTACTCCTTTGGATTTTCACATGAGATGTAATGGCACTTTGGACATCACACTACACTAAGCAAATAGCAGGATGTAGTGGTTGCAAAAATGACTAGACCTTTTTATGATAAGCCAAGTATTACAAACCCAAAATCCATGATTTTTTTTTCATTATTTGGTGTGAAAGTTATTATGTAATTGATTCCCCTAGAACGATCAAATTATTGCTAGTTTTATTCAACCCCATTTTGTTATACCCTTACTAGGATTTGGATGATTATATTTAGTTTTTTTTTTTAGATCATTTTCTCATTTGGTATGTTTTGAGACTAGAACTTGTTTGTTTGTTCATAAGCCATGCCAAAACAATGTATTTGAGTTGAGGGTAGTCTTATGCTACCCAAATCATGTCAAACCATTTGTGCCTTTGATTCTTTTGAAGTATAACATAGATCACATCATTTGAGAATGCTTATTTCATTAGGCTACTCAATTTGTTTCAAGACTAGTTTACCTTGCACCAAAAACCATCTGTATCAAGCTATGTCATGTATACCATTTGGACCTTTGTCTTATGCTATCATGCTATCCAATCTTGTCTAGCCTATTTGGTCAAATCCTAGTTTTCAACGTTATGTTTTCAATTAACCTTGTTAAGTTTGGATCCAAACGTTGATTATTTTTTATTTAGGCCTTAATTTGTGGGGCTAATACATAGATATTTTTCTTTTGGGTTGCATAACTTTAGTTAATCGATTACCAAAATTTAAAAACCATTGATGGTTTATTTGTTCAGTACCTATCCTTATCATTATTTGTGCCTTTATTTGGGAAAACACTGTCTTTCTTCAAAGAGCCTTTTTATCTTATTCCTTATGCCAACGGATCATGTTTATGTTTGATTCTATGTGTCAGGTCTATGCCAAAGTTATTTCCAAACTTTTTGGATTAAATCAAATCACGTCGTTCCTTTGTTTTGAGTATAACTTTTGATGTTGTTTGGTTAAAAGTCCTAGCATATGCCTATTTGTTTGAGATAATATTTTTGACTCCACATTTGGAAAAAAGACCTAGAAACTCAAATTTTCCCTTTCTTAATTTAGACCTTGTTTGGAACACTTTGACCTAGACTTTTGACATGTTAATTTTTATTCAAACACTTGACCTTTTATGCATATGAAATTTGAAATTAGCTATTTGATGTTAGAATATTTTATGCCAAGTCTTATCACAAATCATTTTGGAGATATAGCTCGACTTTTGAATCACATTAGAGATACAACTCCACCTTTTGACCAATTTAGACCAAGTTTGAACCATTTATCTTTTGGATAGTTTTTCAAAGTTTGTAGAACTCTAAGCCATTTTGTTTTGAAGATTTCATCATTTATATGGATATGTCTAGCTACACTCATGGTGGATTCAAGTAAAATCTAAATTATGATAGAATGGCCACATAAAATCCCACCAGGAACCCCTATAGAGAAATATTTTTTAAGGAATTTTATTATTCTCCCTATAATACTCCATATGGGGAACAAAGTCACGAACTAGCTCACCACCTAACTCAAGACCTAGATTGGTATGAAGAGGTTTGTGAGGAGTAATTTGAGGATCCAACTATAGATAATTTTGTTTGGGATATAAATCCATACCCTCTTTGCAATAATCAGTATGTGGAACACAATCAATAACCAGCTTATGAGCCAATGCACAACAGGGATGATATGGTTTATGAGGAAGACTTGGATTCTTTGACTTATGAGATTAATTAGGCTCTACCACATCATACCATTTATATTCCATGACCACAATGTCACACCATTCCCATACCAAGACCTCATCCTTTGGTTTGTGTGAACAACAAAGCTCCATAATACACAACCATTTATATACCATGACCTCATCCTTTGGTTTGTGTAAGAAATAAAGATCCACAGTGCCCCTTCATCATTATAAGACCTATTACTTTGGCTTGTGTAAGCAATCAAGCCCCAAAACACGCTATCATTACCATCTCAGGGATTTTTCCTTTTTTTCATGCAAGTAATTATGCTTTCCAATGCCCTACCATTATCCAACCATATGCCATTCTTCCTCCAATACCAATCCTAACCAAACCTCAATTGATCTAATATTTTGAAGACCAAGCTATTTTTAGAAGTGGTGTTTTCCAACTCATTAGAAACCAAGGCCAAGTAAACCAACCAATCCAATATGTTTCTATTGAATCAACCACTTGTGATAAGTCAACCTATGATAAATCACCTATTGATCCTATACTAGTTATCAAGGAGTCTCACACTAATGAGTTAGTATTTTTCAAGTCAATTATTAATGATTATAACCACCTTTGATAAAATCATTACCTTGACCATGTGCTTTTTTTTCAAGAGCCTCCTATTGATAAGGCATTTTTTGAGGAGTTATCTCTTGACCTTTTTCCCATTTTACAAGACTCCCACTTTGATAAACCAGTTTTTTTGAAGCCCATTGTGCCATCATAGGCTATTACTTGTCTAATACCAAGTATTCAACAATACATCATTGTAATAAAGTACCCATTAGATGAATAATTAAAATGAGAGTTAGGTTCTATTTTTGAACCAACATCAGTCTCAACTTCACATTTAGAGTCCCTTGAGTTAGATACAAATTTAGAAGAAGAATATTTTCATGGTTGTTACAACATTGGTTATGCATGCCTTACAAATCAATTTGAATACATTTTTAATCCTTCTATGGCTTTTGAGGATGAGTACTTCAGCTTCAACACAATTTCTCCTACTATCTTCTATGAGGATTGTGCATCGTCTCTCCATTATATTACCATTCCACAAGCCATTACCATCAACCAAAATAGTCATATTATTTAAATTCCATTGCCCACAAATGTTTATTGGGATCTACAAAATCAAAATTTGTTAAACTACATCCATGGTGACATAGTGATTGAATAAGATCAAGGAGGCCAAGACAACATTCATAGAATAGAAGAACACTCTCCCAGTGAAAATTTTCTGGAAGCACTCGAAGAATATCAAAGTCAAAAGCCAATGTTCATTAGTGAAACCTTCTCAAAGGCACTACAAAAAAATCAAGATAACTTCATTGGTGAAAACCCCTTTGATGCACCAATAGCTAAGCACAAAAGTTCTTCACTACTTGATGAAGAAAAAATCAAAGATCAAATCAAAATAACTTCCTATCCATAGCCTAATCAGATGGAAGCTACTCTAAAGATCAAACAACATAAAAATATGGTGGTCCTATTGAGAGAACAAGTCTTTAGCCCTACCACAACCAAAATTATGTTGAATCCAACATCAACAACATTACATGTGACTTGAAGTCTTGATCTTCATTTGTTTTCCCACCATTCCACATTATGTTATCATCTGTCATTCCATTTCAAAATCAAACCTACCATCCATTATTTATCTTTGTTTACCATCCATGGCCACACTTTCCTTTGTATAGGATATAAAGATACCTTGTCTCAATACTTGAAGGAATCAAAATCAATGACCAATGAAGATCACAAAAGTATTCTTGACAACCAAATCTATACGTAGTTCTTGATAGAGCAATTATTCAGACAAGGTGTGGGGTAGTAATTAACATGATTGAGTATTTTTTTTTATCATTTATTGATTAATACATGCATCTCCCCATCAATAGAAATAATAGAATCATATGTCGTTTTACCATACCCAGGCTAACAACATGTATCATACCATTTCACATTGCCATGTCATTACCATTGTTATATATGCCTATTTACCATTATTGTAGATCCAAACCATTTACCCCATCGCTTAGGGGTAACCCTCTTACCATTTTATCAAATTTATAAAACCATAATTATCTTGAGAAAAATCATACCATCCTATCATTCCATTCCTATCTAGACCAAAGCCTATTTTTAATTTTCCTATCCAATCCTATTTTGATCTGGGTTACTTTGGTTCTTCCTACATTTTTGTGAGGGGATTCTAATCAAGTTTCAAAAATAAATCCAATCTACGTTTACAATAATAATCTATGAAATTATTGTGATAGTTGATCTGGCAAGATATCTTTCATCTTATATCCGCATTTGTTTATATGAGCTTGATTATACTGTCTATGGGTAAATCAATGTCTCACCAATCTTGCTACTAATTATAACCACCTATGGAAAAATTAGTATCATTAACATATGTTGTTGTATCCTAGTTATAATTTCCTATGGGTAAACTAGGGGCAACACTTGTTTACCATCTATTACTGCATCACTTTTCCATTAATATTTTCATTTGACAATTCATTTACCAGATTTGAGAACTTGTTAGGATGTAGTTGGTTTTTACTCACCTTTTGTGTAGATGGAATTACTATGACTTGAGGTCATTTCAAGACTATGTGGGTCATGCTCAATTCATGTTGAGGTCACCTCAGTGCCTCTTTCCATACACTCTCACCATTTTGTGAGCAACCTAAGCCAAACACTCTCACCATTTTGTGAAAAGGTATCTTGTCATTTTCTAATGAGATAAGATACCTCAAAATTTAAAAAAAAATCATAACATTTCAAAAATCCAAAAATATTTGTCCTATTTGATCCTAATCAATTATCTTCAATCCACCTTACTGGGGCATTGTCATTGTTAAGATGCTTTCTTTGCTTTTATTTTCAAGATTTTTATTTGTTTGTTTATTTGTTTGCATGTTTGTTTGTTTATTTGTTTGTTTGTCAGTTTGTTTGATTTCAGTGATATTACCTTGACTCAATCTATATGCTTTATTGGGTGATTCCTCAATCACATTATTCTTGAGTCTATCCATATTCATACGTCAACATTGTCATCATGGTTTTCTATCATTAGTGCATTATTTTTGAGTGTCTATTAGATATCAGGAGTCAATCCGTATGCATATTTTAGGATAGTCTTCATGGTGTTCTATCATGAGGCCTACTAGCTTGTGCTACAACAAAAATTAGCTTCAAGAAGTCTATTCTTCAATGGTGGCATCTCTTCAACATTGACATCCTAATTCCATCTTAATCATATCCCAAATAAAGTGATTAAATGTGAAATAATTTCAATCTTTACTAGTTTAGATGAGCATCTCTCTACTAGTAGTTTCAGTTCATCATTACCCTCTATGTTAAGTTATCATCCTCCTCAACCAAGTTTATCATGTTTTCCATAATTGGGGTCTAATGATTATAAACATTTATGGGAAAATCATTGCATACCATCCCACCTACATTTCTTAATGATTATAACCACATTTGGGAAAATCATTATATTGTCACTACTTTATGTTTTCCACCCATACAAAGGCATGTATTCTCTTGTTTGTCTTAACTGGGCAGCTCCATCTTCTCCATGATTATAACCACCTTTGGGCAAATCATTGTGTTATCATACCACGTTTCCACTATTGGGGTACAATGATTATAACCACCTTTGGGGAAACCATTGTACACCATCCCACTTGCATTCTCAATGATTTTTATTATTTTTTTAGTATCATTGTATTTTCACCTCATCAAATTTACTTTCTTTGGTCCCCTCATTTCACTTCTTTCTTTTTGAGGGACCATTTGCTGACCTGCTTGTGCCAATTGTTCCCTTGAGGGGGCATCATATAGTTAGTTTATCATCATTGTAGTTGTAGGCATACAGGACCTTTTCATTCTTTGAGAAGACATTACTGTGCTTATAACTTTTAATGCCTTCCCAAATAGGGGTAAACTATAGACACTTAAAACTAGCCATCGATAACCTCGAACTAGGCTATTGGCCAATTTTCACCTAAAATGCATAATTTGGCCTAAAAAAAACTAAAACATGCTAAATGATGTGAAAATAACATATTAAAGTGTCAATTTTGGATAGGGTATCCCTAAATGGGGCAATGCAATTTATGGGCCAGCTAACATTGATCATATTAGTTCAAGTCAAAATGCTAATTTTTCATGCACGTGCTCTAGATTGATCTTTCCTATCAAATATTTTACACAAGATGCATGCCTTCACTATTTTTTTGGTAACATTCTAAATTGGAATATGGTTCTAACGCAACTGACAACACCTCCCAATTCTAATCTAATCAAATTTTAGACCAGTAACAAGGCATTCTAACTAATTTGAGTAATTTGTGCACAAAGTGCTTAATAATACTTAAGAGTTAACTAACCCAAATCAAGGCCTAATAAAAAATTACATAGAAAATTTTTGAATAATTATTTTTGGAAATGAATATTGAATATCTACATCATCAAGTGACCTTATTTCTTGGGAAGACATCCCTAGGCCATAAATGCCACAAAAATCAGGATTCATGCCCTCCATGCCTCATCAATGCCTTGCATGATGCCATCCATGCCTCTTAATTTCCCATTTTTCCAATGTCATGATGAGGATAACTAAAAACTTAATTCCAAAAATTGAAATAATCTTCAACCACACATCTCAGTCTTGAGATGGATGTTTTAGGTTGATTCCAGACATTTTCAAAACTTTATAAATAGGAGGCCTCACAACATCATTTATAATATATTTTTGTGCAAAGTTATTATGCTCAAATATCTTAAAAATACTTGATAATGCAAAGTTATAATGCACAAATGGTTCCAAAAGCTTCAAGTAATTAGTGTTACCATGCCAAATTGATTCTAAGCCAAGCCAAGCCACAAGCCAAAGGTGCCAAGGAGAGATGGAGGTAGCCAAGCTTCCATTGCCAAGGACTTCATGAGCATAAGACAATAAATCCACTACTACAAATTTATTTGGATCATCCAAGGAATGTGAAGGAATTCTTGGGTTTTATTCTTACTTTTTAGTTGTGTTTGTCATTTGTTTTTGTTACCAAGCTCTCCCTAGTATCTGGGCCTAAATATGTTATGATATTAGTGTGTTTCTTTCATTTTGTTTTCATTTTGGAACTAACACCATGCTAACCATCCTCTCTTGATTCAAATTCCTAGATCACACCACTATCCCTCTCATGGTATGACATCACCCAAACCCCTATGTGTGTGCATGGGTTGAGTGTATGTAGGTAGGGTGTGGATTTGGGTAAGATACATGATAAGAAACATAATAAATACCACTTAATAGGGATTTATAACATTCAAAACATGAATTTCATCAATATATTCTTGAAACCAGCTCCAACATACTTATTTCAACCTAAAAATAACTTGCAAACATGTGGAACAAGGCAAACAGAGTGTTTAATGACTAATTGGTGGCATGTGAGCTTGAAAATCATGAGAATGTAGTACAAAATAAATTTTAAATGTAAATATGATATCAATAGGACTCTATAAACATGTTTAAGACATTAACACAACCTCCTGAAGCCATAATAAATCACAAAACTCTTACAAATGGTGAAAATTCTTCATAATGCAAAATGGTGTATCCTCCTAGAAATTGAGTTGGTTAGCATATAAAAACCCATTGAAACATGAAACTAAGTGTTTGAATAATTATATTAGGAATCCAAAAATATTTGGAATTAATCTCAACAACTGGTTTGTAGGGACTTCTCCAAGCAAGATCAAAACATGAAGGGTGCACAAATTGATAGGTAGTTTTGGAAGGTCAAATTCAAATGAATTTTTAATTAATAAAAGTTAACCAATATAAAACTTAATTATATTAAAATTTAAGAATATAAATTTATAATATCCTCCCAAAATAATTCTACTTGAATCCCCTTATGGCAGTCATACCAAATACAGCCCTGTAAGTCACTCCTTCATGCCAAGAAGGATAAAAGAGAGATAAAAAAAATTTGAGATATAAATGGAAGTTTAAAGTCATTACGAGGGTTTATTTTAGCTAATTAAATTAAAATTTCATCTTCTGACCCTCTCTTATGTGGCACACTACTGAAAGAGGTCGTACAAGTGCCCAAACCTTCCTTTTTCACTATAAAACTATCCTTTTTTTTGCACAACCTATAATATTTAGTTATTAAAAGTCACTAAAGACATTTTAGGATATATTTAACATGAAATAATAAATTTTAACTTCAAAATTTCTCAATAAATGTGTACAAATCATTATATGCACCTATTTGACCCCTTAAAATGACTCAAAATGATAAATACACATAGAGAACTAATGACCAAAATTATTATAACATCAATTGACATTCATTAACATATTAAACACCTTATAAAAATATATTAGACACCATATATACCTATAAAACTAATTTTTTGCCTATAAGTTCCCTAATTTGACTAAAAAGTCAAATTTGATCAACAATAAACACAATTGAACTTACTCTTATGTTCATAGTTTACACAATTTACATCTGCATGATAATAATGTATATTATATCCCATTATCATGTGATACTTATTTAAAAACTAAAAAAATAATATATATCAATGAATCTTCCTAAACCCCCATTACTATAGTATAACCCATTTCTCATCCTAACTTCCATGAAGGTGATATCCCATTTCCCTCTCAGCAGGTCCAAGCTATCTCCCCTCCAAAGGTTACATTGAGAAAATAAAAATGTTCTTAGTGTAGTGTTCCAATGGATAAAAATAATAATAAGATTCAAGAATTAAATAAACCCCTTGGTGATGTTAATATACCTTCACAAGATGTAATATCTTTGATGCATGTTATGGGTGATTTATAACAAGTATGCTAGCTCACCTTGGAAAATAAAGCATACCACTCTCAAAATGATTCTAATGTAACATATATAAATCATATCCTATAAATAATATTCACTAAAAATTTACCAAAGTAGTTTTAGGTACCAATGTTAACAAAGTCTAATGGACATGGAGACCCATACTTACACTTTCAACCTTCTGAGAAAGCCATGTCACTAGCAATTTTATTCTACTATAGTTATTTCCACATACTCTATAGGGTAAGGCATTAAATTAGTTTCATAATTCACTCCTTAGTGGTTCACTAAATATGAGATTTATAATAATAATTTCTCATGATATACATATAGAATAAGGGAACTCGAGTCACATATGAGATGTTGCCTTCACTACACTAGGGTAAGTCAGAAAGAGTGTAAGTCAGAAAGAGTGAGTGATTACATTATATGGCTCAAATCATGCATTGAAAAATTGATCTATCAACAGATATATTTAGAGGTATAATACATCTTTGCTATAGGTATCATCTTCCCTCTTAAGGATTAACTATTATATGAGACATCTGAATCATTCTAACATCTATGTAACACAAATAAGGCATTAGAGAAGAAGTTGGGATTAGTTAAGATAGATTTGGAGGAAGATTTAAATTTGGATCTCCCATAGCCTTAGTCATCAAATATGGTAAAATCACATAATCAACCTATGAGTAAGGAAAATGTGGAATAGAAATTTAATTTACCTAGAAAGGGGTATAATAGTAGAATATTAGCATAAATAGTGAAGTGTAATAGTAAGAAATAGTAATGCACTAGAAGAATAATCCCATATGCATTAGAATGAAGAGTGGGGTAGATGAGAACTACTATAAATAAAGGGGCATATGATATTTTAAGTCATCTAAGAAGTTATTTTTAATTGGATATTTTTCTAATAGGAGGTTATCCCCTTGAATAGGTTAGCTATATGAAGTTATTCCTTCCTCAAAAATAATGTTATGTGTGTAATAGACATTTTGAGTTTAATATATGTAGTTTGGATTATTATTATGTGAATTGGATCTCCAAGTACCTAACATTTGGTATCAGAGCACTTTCTAGGAACAATTTTTTCCATTGTGATAAAATTTTAGATTAGAGAAATATTTTGATTTGTATTATGGTTTGATTCAAACTTTTTCAATTACAATCAATTCTCTAGTTTATAGTAATTTAGCTTACAATTTACCTTGTCATGTAATATATTTAGTATTCATTTCATCATCTACATAAGCTTCAGTTAGTTATAATGCATATTATCATTTTCAATCAATATTTAGTCCATATTTATGTGTAAAAAAAATAAAAAAAAAATTATTTCATCGAATTTGTTTTATAGATTTTTATTTTCTCATAGGGTTTACAAGAATTTTTGGTACATGAAATCTATACACCATATGTTTGGATTTGGTATTATCTACAATCCAATTATTTTTTAATGCTTAACATATATTTGGAGGTCATCATCTTCTGAATCCTTGGCTTTGGTATCAAGGGGTTCCCAAAGTTATATAGATTACTACCTTTGATGACCCATTACACGTACTCTACCTTAGCTTGGCGCAGATTTGGTTTTAAATTGGTTCCATCATTTTCATCTAAGTATATCCTTTGGCATTATATACCTACAATTCCACCATTTTCATTGATTGTTTTGCCTTTTGATTCCTTTAATGTCATTCCTAGGCTTGCATCGACAATTTTTTCCATTCTAAGCTATTTCCACCAATGATCTACCATTTTCATTAATGAGATATGCATTTGATTGGATCCCATTCTACTAAATATTCTTTCCTTTAGTTCCACCATAATATTCTCTCCATAGCTCAACTTGCCTTGGCTCAATTGTTCCACATTGGATCCTTCACTATGCTACATAGTCTATAGGCTTGTATTCTATCTATCTTTCTTGTATATTATGAGTTCATTATTATTATTTTAGCTTAGGTAGTTTATTATCTTACTAAAATTGGATCTAGATCAACACTCCTCAACATCCTCCATTTAATCTCCTTGGAAATTAGCTTCGATGATCACTAGATGTCTCATCTCCATGACATCCATTTATCAAAATATTGGGATCTAGTTTTCATCACATCTTTAACATGACTGTGTACTATCAACTCAACTAATATGAATACACTAAATTGGTCATGGAATTCTTGGATAATCAAGTACATTATCCTCATAAATGCATCACCTATCTTCCTTCTAAAACCATTGAAACCACTTGTTCTAAATGCTTCTATTTTCTCTAGAGATTTTGTGGTTTGTTAAATTTACTATGTGGTATTAGGTATTCTCAATAACATGTCTAGTTTTATCTTTTTGATTTAGCTTCTTGTTTAGTTTGTTGTGTTCAGTATAGTTCTAACTCTACCAAGTCTTCATCATTACTATGTGTTCAAAGATTAATATTGTATTGTTTTTTCATCAATAACTCATGTATCCTATTGATAGTCAATTTTAGGGTAATACATATTTTATTAGTACCCTTTGTGTTTTGGGTTATCAGTGTCATTAAAATTTATTTTTCATATATGTTCTTGTGTCAATGTGAATATAAATCAAAATAATGGTCATATTGTAAATGACACATTTTTGGTTGCAGATGATGTCCTCTCTTATCAATATATTTAATTTTTGGTCCTCATGAGGTTTCCCATTTTCTCTAATGGTCCTCTCATCAATGCCTTAACTATGTTTCATCAAACCAACACAATACATGAATATAAAGTAGCCTTTATAGATTTCACCAACTAGACTATATGTTTATTTGATGCTTTACTCATATCTTACTTCATCAATGGACTCTATGAGGAACTTAAAGAAGAGGTTAAAATGTGGCAAACTCAGAAACTAATGGAAGTTGTGGGCTTAGATAAGCTCATAGAAGACCACATCTACTATGATTATGGTGAGACACCTTTGTTTTTTGTCTTGCATCCCTGGACAACACCACCTCTTCAGGCCATCAACAAACTAGATATTGATTCCCTTTGGATGCATCTCAGTATATTCTAGATGATCCAATTAAAGAAACCACCATACTCAATAAATACCTCGATGATACCAAGCTAATAATTATAGATCCCAAGAAAAGAACTAAGTCTTTAAATCCCTCAGAGAAAAAATCTAAGGGGGATGACACGTTGCCTCACCAATCAATGTATTTTTTTTCTAACTTTGAGGTGTTGATTGTCAAGATTCTACTTTTAGTGATTGAATATAACCTCATGTTTTACATCAAGGTTATTCTAGCCATCGATCTCTATGCACTTCACCCTCATATTTCAGTGCTTGAGTTCACATTGTTGTTATACATGCTCACATCATATCATCTAAGGAAGAAGTGGAAGCCTAAACAAATGCATGATTGGGCCTCCATTTGGCCAACATCCTATTTTATTATGTACTTCTTATTATGTTTCAAGGTTGAAACATTTTAAAGGGGGATGGAATTTAGAGTACCTAGAGAGGGGTATAATAGTATAATAATAGCATAAATAGTGAAGTGTAATATTAATTGTTAGCCAATTTTCACCCCCTATGAAAATTGGCTAAATAGTGTCCTTGTTCACTTTTGTTCTATGCTAAAAATGTATATAGGTGTTTTCTCTTTGGAAGATTTGCTCAATATTTTGGCCAAATCCTTTTTTTGTTAGCAAAGTTCTTCAGCTTTTTATTCAAGATTTTGTTCAGTTTCCTTCATCTTATTCTCCTTCCTTTTATTCTTCTCCTTCCTTCCTTTTATTTTCTCTTTCCTTTCTTCTTCCTTTATTTTCCTTTTTCCTTGTATTTTCTTCCTTTCCACTTTCCTTCTCTTCTTTCTTTTTCTTTTCTTTCCTCTTCTTTCTTCTTTTCTTCAAAGGTGCCCTTCAAAAACATCTAAAGGGTCACTTTTCTTCCAAGTTCCATTTGGATTTTTTTTAAGGACACTTTGCCTTTGAAAGTGCCATTAATAAAAGTTCTAAAGGGACACTTTGTTTCATTCCTTCCCAAATTTCCCTTCAAAAAAATTATGAAGGGACACTTTGTCTCAAAGTACCCTTCAAATTTTTTATGAAGGGTCACTTTATCTCTTTTCATCTTTGAAAGTGCCCTTAAAAAAAATTTGAAGGGTCACTTTTCCTCCAAGTGCCCTTCAAATTTTTTTTGAAGGACACTTTTCCTTCACTTTTTTTTTTCAAAAGTGCCCCTTCGAGAGCACTTTTCTTTCTAAAAGTGCCCTTTGGGATATCCCAAAGGGGCACTTTCTAGGACCCTAGACAAGAGATCGTAGCAATTCCTTGGGAAAATTATCTGAAGGAATTCCTTTAGAAAAAAAGCCCAAAGAAATTCCCCTTTGAAAAAAATACAAAGAAATTTTCCCAAAGTAATTGTCCCATGATGTTCTGGGAGACATGAAATTAAAGACAAAGAAGTAGCTACTAGGATTCAATTATCCTATGACAGGATAAGAGATTTCAATATTAACATCATGAACTAGCTATTAAGAAGCAATCATGTTTGAAAGGTCTTAAGTCATCAAGCTCAAAGAGATAGAAGAAAGTTGAGCAACTCTAAAAACCTAAATGACTCTCATAGTGCAAATCAATATTATCCAAGTGTGTTGCTTGTGAATTTCATAAGTAGAGCAACTCAAAGACTCTAAAGTAGGCGAGTCCAAAAAACCCAAATGGGTCTACAGGAGTAAACTAAGATTTTCCAAGTGCTTAGATTATAAAATTTATAAGCTAAGTAGGTGAGTCCAAAAAAATTGAATGGGTCTACAAGATCAAATCAAGATTTTCCAAGTGCTTAGCTTATAAAATTTATAAACTAAGTAGGTCAAAAAACCTAAATGAGTCTACAAGTGCAAACCAAGTTTTTTTTAAGGCTTTGCTTATATTATTTATAAGTAAGGAGGTCATGAAAACCCAAATTGCACTTGAAAGTGCAAATTGGGTTTGTAGATTTGCTTACCTTATACACTTTAGTCAATGGTTGATCGATGGTGTATGAGAGCCATGAATGAACAAATGAAAACCTACCATGTGGTAAGAGCGAAAAAGATGGAAAATGATATACAAGGATCCATGCTAAGTAGATCAATGGCACAAAATCATGATCCATGCCATTATTTGAGAGCCATTAAAAAGGGTGAGAAACCAAGGAGAAGAGGTTAAGCATCAGGACAAATTTTGTAACAAGTGGCTCCTTGTTGTAAGTATTTTGAAGTCATTGCTCAATTACCTCATTATTTTAAGCGACCATTGGAGAAGCATCTTTAAAGGGGTAAGCCAAGGGAGTTTGATAAGGTGACATGGATCAATCAGAGTGCCCTAACAAGCATCTTAGGCAAAGTCAATTACAAATGAGGATGGGGACCTCCAACATAATAAATTCCTTCCCTTTGGTGCCAAAGGCCTCCTCATCTTCTCCTCTTCATCATGCGTATGGTGAAGCCCTAATTGAATAATAAAAATTCATCCCTTTTAAGCATTTAGCATAAATCTATTTCCTTCAAGCTTTTATGGAGTTTTTGGTCCAAGTGTGAGAGAGATGCATAGTGGTAGTATGAGACAATTTCACATCCTTTTGCCCACTTTGTCCTTCATGATTATGAATACGGATTCTTAGTCTAACTGATCACATAGTGTGTACCTTAGTGTATTTAATGCCTACATGTGTACTATTGCCTTGAATTTGAAAAACATGTCTTTCATCTCAATTGCCTTGCATCATTTTTTACATGTCTTGCCTCTATTTCGAAACACTTATATTAGAGTATTTAAATTTTATAAATAGTTTATGATTTTTTTGTATTTTGCATAGGAGTTTGACATTCATATGGAAAAATAGTTTTGATGCATCACCACCCATAGAATAAGATTTATTTTCTTGCAATTTTCTTTCTTGTAAATTCCTAACTCTTTTCCTTTTAAGCAAGACATTTTAGCAAAGGCATATACATAGAGCTATCCATTTCAATTTAAAGGTCCATTTCTAGCATAATTAACACCCACAAGGCTTAGAAATGTTCCCACGTTGCCCAAATCTAGGAGAGAACTGAACACTCTCTTCTAGGGTGAAAGATTTGGAAAAAACAATTCTAGCACACCTAGTGGGACAAGGTTTTATTTTCTATGTCAATGTGAATGATAGTCTTGACAAGCCTAAAGTTGTATAAATACCCCTAACCTAGAATTTGGTGACTCTACTAGTGATGTGAATCCCTGGTTCTAGACCAAGTTTTACACATCATACTACATGGTCCTCACAAGGCCATCTAGGATTTCTAATCAAACCCCTTTAGTTGAAGCTCTTCTTGAAGAAAAATGCCCTGAACCACTCCTAGACCTGAGAGATCCTTAGCAAGGACATTTTGGAGAGGAAGAAGAAGAATTTAAAAAAGAGGAAGAAATAAGGGATCAAAGCGAAAGAATAGAAATGGGGGAAAGAAGAGAGATGGATAGAAATCAACCCTTCTAAAATTTTAACATTGAAAATCTCATAGACTTTCTTTCATATGACACTATCCCTCCTAATGCCACCAAAAGTCTCCTTATTTTTAATGGTGAGGGCCCTATCAAACCATATAAACATATCTAATATATCTCTAACTTTTGTAATTTCTATAATGTCACTAAAGCCAACATAGCCATTATATTGCTTGTTATGTCTGTGAAAGGAAAAGCACTTGACTTGTATAGAATGTTGGGAGGTGGCTACATTACCAATTGGGATGGCTTTGGGTAATTTCTAGTTACAAGATTTGAAAATAAAAGTGACCATACTTTATTGATTCATCAGCTAAATGTTATACAAAGAAGTCCTAATGAATCTATGGGGGACTTTAATGAGAGATTCCAAAGGACATGTCATAGGTTTCCACCTATCATGAGACCTCTTCCTAGATTTGTGTTCCACACCTACCTCAAAGGTATTTCTACTAATGTGACTATTATATTTTACTCAATGGGAGGTTTTACTTTTCCAAGCATGTATGTGCTAGCCATTAAATCTGAAAATAGCTTAATACAGGCTGGAAAGCTTCCTCCAAGAGTTTACATGCCTATGTTATATCATAATTCAGTTGAAGCTCTGAGCATAGCACAAGTTACTAGTACCAATGTTATGCTCAGAGAATTTCTTAAGAGGTGGATAATATAATCAACAAGGATGAAGAAATTTTGTCATTAAGAGCTTAGCTCAAACAAGCTCAGTTCTAAGAAATTATTCGTCCAGTCATCAATATTATCCTTAGAAAGGATACAAATCTCCACCTAAGTACAATTATCAAGGAAGGGGACAAGGTTAACAAAGTTACAATAGGATATTTAATTCCTATAATCCTAATTCTACCCCTCATATGAAGGTAGTTATCTTAATACATGTTAATCTAGTCTACGGAGAAGATCATTTTGACTAATGGGGATAGCCTCAAATCAATTCATGCATAATGATGGAGGATCCAGAAAATATTTGGAAACACAAGAGGATTCCACTCCCTATATGACTTTAGATGAATCAAGTCCTAGCCAAAGATATGTTCATGGAAAAGGGAGCAATCAAAGTGTAGGCATGATGAATTTTCAAGTCAAAGATGACTACATGTTGAATCAAGGAACATTAATCGCGTCCAACACAAGAGCCAAAAAGAGAGATCTAGGAGATATTATAGGGGTACATGAAACTACAATTTATGCCTCTCCAAGGCCATAAAGTGTGAATCCTAATGTTGTACTTGTTGTAAGTCATGCTCTTCAACAAAATCATAGTGTAGGTAGGATTTTCAAACCTAAAATATAGTAAGTTTAGACTCCTTCTCTACATTAAAATGTCAAAGAAAAGGTTAGTTATCCCTTTCTAAACATTATAAATTATTTAAATAATTCCAAGATAAGCACATCTCTTTAAGAAGTCTTGCATATGCCTAGTCAGAAAGAGCTGTCATAAGAACAACTTACAAACATTCATGTAAACCCTCAAACTTCAAAGCATAATGGTGTAGCCATTAAAAATGACACAAGCCATGTCATATAACACTCCACCAAGTCTAAAAAGTCTCCACCCTTCTATCTCACACTCATTATGGGAGATAAGCTAGTTAATAATTGCATTATGGATAGTGGAACAAGTACCACTATCATGCCTAAAGTGGTGGCTAACAAATTGGGTTTGAAATATGAGACACACATCAAGGGTGTATTGCAACTTGATGGGACTCTAATCAAGATAGTGGGATTGATCAAAGGTTTGAAAGTCTTTCTGCATGATTGCCCAAGTTTTCTAATTTTGTAAGACATTATGGTGGTAGACCTTCCAGCCCATTTTGCTATCTACTTATCAAGGGATTTTATAGCTAAGATATGAGGGTGACTTTCTACTAACTAGTATTTTATAGCTTTTAAAATAAGGTATGGATCCAAGGTAGCTATAAGGACTCAGTCCTTAGCAAGGTTTCATATTGAGCCATACATGAAAAAAAATTTAGATCATAATTGTCTAATCAGTAAAGAAGAAGAAGAAGAAGGCATCATAAATGGTGAAACATCTTCCCCTCTTGAAGGTATTTTTGATATTTTTCTTGAAAAATATAGCACTAAAACACATGGACTTGATCTATATACTTTCATTGAAGAGACCGATTTGGGAGTTTATTGTATGCGTGAGAAAGATGTTTATATTCCTTTTGTCACTAATGAAGATCATGAGCTTGAAGAAATTTGAGATCTTTTTTTTTATGGATTAAGAAGAAAATTAGGTGTAGGGGTTGGAATTATGTTGGTTTCTCCATAAAATGATCAATATTGTTCCTTGTATATATTTTACTTCAGTTGCACTTACAATGTAGGACAGTATGAAGGTCTAGTCCATGTTCTCTAATGGGCAAAGAGAAGAGGAATCAAGAATCTAAAATTCTTTGGAGATAGTGAGATGGTCATCCAATAAGTAATAAGTCAATCTTCAAACAAAAATCCATTACTTAAATCATACAAGCATAGGATATGGGACTTACTTGAAGACTTTGATGCCTTCAACATACAACCCATACCAAGGGATTCCAAAAAGTATGTCGATAGGTTGGTTACCATTGGTGTAAGGTTCGATATAGTTGCTAATGTGGGATAAGAGAAGGATCAATCCCATATAAAAATAATTATTAGGCCTTCTATCCTAGATAATGAAGTGTCATGGTAGGTGTTTGAAAGTCATGAACACATTGCACACTTATTGCAGAATGAGGTAGGTTTCTCTTCAAGAAACCAAAGAAGATTACATGATCAATATGAGGAGCAGATCATTCATATAAAGATGAACAAAATACCTAAAGTTCTGATTACCTTAGAGATTGTTTTCAATGAGGATGACCAAAAGAAGAAGGAAAGAGTGAGCATGTCAAAAAATGAGGAGATCTATGAAAGAGTCATGATTTATAAGGACAAGCTCCTGAATATTGGTAAGCTTTGTTCTTTATCTAAAAGGTATGCCTTTGTTGAACTATACAAAGAGTTATATTATATATTTGCTTAGGAATACAAATATTTGAAAGGGTTTGATCCAAATCTAGCTCATCACACCATTGAGCTATAACCTAGAGCTAAACCAATCAGGTAGAAGCAAAGGCCTATCAATCCTAAGATAGAAGAACTGATGAAGAAGAAGTTGACTAAACTAATCAAGTCTAAGATCATTTTTACTATCAAGCACTTGACTTAAGTAGCTAATATTTTAATTATTCATAAAAATAATGGAGAAATCAAGCTCTGCATGGATTTTAGAGATCTAAATTGAGTGTCTCTTAAGGATCATTATCCACTGCCTTTTATGGAGCAAATTCTATAGGTTATTTCTGGTTCCCAATGCTTCTCACTTCTTGATGGGTATTCAAGATACAATCAAATATTGTCCAGTGAAGAAGATCAATTCAAGATAGCCTTTACTACAAAATGGGGGACATTTACTTACAACAAGACGCTTTTTGGTTTATCAAATGTTGGAGCCACATTTCAAATAGCAATGGACATGGATTTCAAAGGTTTGATTAACAACTTTTTTCTGTTATATATTGATGATATAACTATTTTTTCCAAAGATGTTGTTGATCACATGGAAAACCTAAGGCAGGGGTTTAAAAAATGTAGGGAGTATGGGATATCCATTAATCTAAAGAAATGCATATTTATTGTTCATGAAGGTAAGATTTTGGGACATATCATTTCAAAGGAAGCCCTAGTTATTGATCCTAAAAGAATCAAGTCTATTCTAGGCTTGTCCTTGCCTCAGCACAAGAAAGGACTGTAAAGCTTCTTAGGAAAAATAAGCTTTTTAAGGAGGTTTATTTTAGGCTTTGCAACTATGGTAAAGCCTATCACAATGATGGTTAAGAAGAACCAAATTTTTTTTGGATGAAGGCAAGAGCATTTTTGAGGCCATTAAGCAAGTAATTTAAACATCCCCCACTCTCTTAAATCTAAACTACTCCAAGGATTTTTTTCTTTATAATTTTACTAACCTAGACACAATCTCAACTATGCTTATGTAGATAAATAATGAAGAGGTTGAGTAGCTAATTGATTTTTTCAATCAAGGATTAGAGGAGTATGAGGTTAAGTATTCTTTTTTTGAGAAGCAAGATCTAATAATGTTTAAAGGGTTGAAAAAATTTAGGCACATGGTTTCAATCAATAAAATACATGTCATGGTTTCCCTCACCAGCACCAAGGACTTCCTCCTAAGAAAAGACCTCAATGAGAAGAAAGATAGATGGTTAAAAAAGGTAATGGATTACAATGTGGATATCAAAGTGACAAATTTGGTAAGAGGAAGAGAATTATGTGAACATCTAGCTTTGGATCTTCAAGAGCCAAGAGAAGAAGTCTTGGCCAACCAAGTTCAACCTCAACCAACTGATCATTTGCAAGCTCAAATTTGGACACAAGACATCATTGGTTTTCTTCAAAATGGTGAGTGTCCCAATAGCTTGAACAAGTCTTAATGGACATATTTCAGAATTCAATCCATTCCTTACTATCTTATAGATGGAATTATTTTTAGAAAGGATGTGAATAATTTGCTACTGAGATGTGTTGACAATGACCAATTTGACATGCTACTAGAAAATTCCATGATGGTGTAGATGGAGGCCATTTCTCTCTTAGAACAATAGCTACAAAGAGCATGAGGGCTAGCTACTATTGGCCTAATCATTTTAAATACTCTTACTAATGGATTAGAAACTGTTCTCAATGTGCCTTTTTTATAGGAAAACCAAAGCTTGTAGACCTTCTATTTAGACCTATCTAGGTAGATCAACCTTTCATGTAATGGGGCCTCAATTTCATTAGCATGATCAATCCTCCATCAAGTGATAGACATAAGTGGATATTGATTACCACCAAATATTTTACAAGATGGATGGAGGCTATTGCTTTGAAGGAAGCAAGTAAAAATGCTATCATAGAGTTCTATGACAACATTGTAACAAGGTTTAGGTTCCCTCAGACCATTATTTCTAATAATTCACTTGCCTTTATAAGTATCAATACTTATAATTAGGTAGTATGAAATGGGGTATATTTTAGTACTTCATCCAATTATTACCCTTAAGGTAATGGATTGGCTGAGTCTACCAAAAAAAACCTTATCAAAATAATCAAGAGAACATTGGAGACCAATTAGAGGGCATGGCACAACAAGTTGAAGAGAACCTTATGGGCTGATAGGATTACTCCCAAAAACTTAGTTGAAAAGTCTCATTTTGTGTTTATCTATGGGATGGAAGCTAGGCTATCCATATCTCAAGAAATCCCTACTCTGGAACTTGCACAACAGTTAGAATTGCTTGAGAACACTCCAATGGAGGTCTAATTAACATAATTGATACAACTATAGGAAATAAGGGGTAATGCACATAAAGACATGGAACATCACCAAATACTCATGAAGAAGTCCTTCAAAAAGATGGAAACTATAAGAGTATTCTAAAAGGGTGACTTAGGTTTCAAGTGGGATGAAGTTAGGACAAAACCAGGTAGGCATACAAAGTTTGACACTTTATTGAGTGGACCCTATATCATCAGCAAGTGAAAATAAAGTAATTACTTTCATCTAGCTAAAATTAATGGAGAAGAGTTTCCTATCCTAGTTTAAACTTTGCTATTAGCCTTACCAACATGTCTTGTAAATAGTATTCTAGGTGTGTGTTTCCTTTTGATTTCTGTTGTGTTCCCTAAGTGTTGTGTAGCAAAAGTTTTTCCCTTCCTTTTGTTTTTCATGTGTGTGATCATCCAATTTTTGTGTTTTTAAAATAAGCTTGTTCATTTCTTTTGAGTGCCTTATGCATGACTCCATGCCCAATGAAAGGAATAAGGCAACTGGTCTTAGGAATAATAGGCATGCCTCCCCTATGAATCACCAAATTGTTAGCTAATTTGCATCCCCTATGAAAAATGGCTAAATACAATGTCCTTGTTCACTTTTATTCCATGCTAACAATATACACAGGTGTCTTCTCAATCTTCTAGCCAAATCCTTTTTGTTATCAAAAAAGATCTTCAGCTTCTTCAAAATTTTGTTTGGTTTCCTTCATCTTCTTTTCCTTCCTTTTCTTCTTCTCCTTCCTTCATCTTTTTTTTATCTTTCCTTTATTCTTCCTTTTTTTCCTTTTTCCCTATCTTTTCTTCTGTTCCTCTTTATTTTTCTTCTTTCTTCTTCTTTTTGTTCCTTTTCCTATTTTCTTTCCTCTTCCTTATTTTATTTAAAGGTGTCCTTCGAAAAAATCCAAAGTGTCACTTTTCTTCCAAGTGCCCTTCAGATTTTTTTTGAAGGACACTTTGCCTTTGAAAGTTCCCTTAAGAAAATTTTTGAAGGGACACTTTATCTCAAAGTGCCCTTCAAAAAAATTCTAAAGGGACACTTTGTTCCTTTCTTTCCCAAAGTGCCCTTCAGAATTTTTTTGAAGGGTCCCTTTGTCTCTTTTCATCTTTGAAAGTGCATTCTATAAAAATCTAAAGGGTTACTTTTCCTCCAAGTGCACTTCAGATTTTTTCTGAAGGACACTTTACCTTCACTTTTTTTTTCAAAAGTGCACCTTTGAGATTTCCTAAAGGGTCACTTTCCTTCCCAATGTGCCCTTTGGGATTTCTTAAAGGGTCACTTTTATTCCCAAAGTACACTTTAGGATTTATTTAAGGGGCACTTTCCTTCCCAAAGTACCCTTTGGGATTTCCTGAAGGGGCACTTTCCTTTCCAAAAGTGCCCTTTGGGATTTCCTAAAGGGGCATTTTATAGGATCCCAGACAAAAGCTTGCAGGAATTCCTTAAAAAAAAATTTCCAAAGGAATTCCTTTAGGAAAAAATCCTAAATAAATTTCCCTTTGCAAAAAATCTAAATAAATATGCCAAAATGAATTGTCCCATGACGTGCTGGGAGACATCAAATTCAAGACAAAGAAGTAGATGTTAGGATTCAAATATCCCATGATGGGCTAGGAGTCATCAATTTTAACATCATGAACTAGCCACTAAGAAGTAATTAGGTTTGAAAGGTCTAAATTCATCAATATTGAAGAGTCCAAAGAAAGTTGAGCATCTCTAAAAACTTGAATGACTCTTATAGTACAAATCATGATTATCCAAGTGCTTTATTTATGAAAGTCATAAGTAGAGCAACTCGAAGACTCAAAAGTAGGTGAGTCCAAAAAACTCAAATGGGTCTATAGGATCAAATCAATATTTTATAGGTTCTTATCTTATAAACTTTATAATCTAAGTAGGTGAGTCTAGAAAACCCGAATGGGTGTATAGGATCAAATTGAGATTTTCCAAGTGCTTAGCTTATAAAATTTATAAGATAAGTAGGTAAAAAAACTTGAATGGGTCTACAAGTGTAAATTGGATTTAACCTAAAGCTTTAATTATAGTCTTTATAAGTAAGAAGGTCATGAAAACCTGAATTGCACTACAAAGTGCAAATCAGGTTTATAGAGTTGCTTAGCTTATATGCTTGAACCAATCGTTAATCAATGGTGCATGAGATCCATGAATAGACAAATGAAAAGAAACCATGTGAAAATATAATAATAGATGGAGAATGATCTATAGGGATCCATGCCAAGAAGATCAATGTCACAAAATTATGATCCATGCCATTCTTTAAGAGCCATCAAAAAGGGTGAGAAGCTAAGGAGAAAAGGTTAAGCATCAGGACATAAATTTTAATATGTGGCTCCTTGTTGCAACAATTTTTATGCCATTACTTAAATATCTCATTCCATTAAGAAAAAATTGGAGAAGCATATTCAAGGGGCAAGCCAAGGGTAGTAGAGAAGGTGACATGGATCAATCATTGTGCCCTAACAAGCATCTTTGGCAAAGTCAATTATAGATGATGAAGGAGACCTCTAATAGAATAAATTCCTTCCCTTTGACACTAAAGGCCTCCTCATATTCTACTATTCATATATAAATACAACCCTTATGTAAGGGAAAAAGGGACCAAGCATCATATGGCAAAGCCATACTATAATGATAAAAAATCAGCCCTTTTAAGCATTTAACATAAATCTATTTCCTTCAAGACTTTTTGGAGTTTTTGGTATGAGTGTGAGTGAGATGCATAATGGAAGCATGAGATGATTTCACGTCCTTCTACCCACTTTGTCCCATTCCTGTGAATAATGATTCTTAGCCTAACTGGTCACATAGTGTGTACCTTAGTGTATTTAATCCCTGCATGTGTAATACTACTTTGAATGTGCAAAACTTACCTTTCATTTCAATTGCCTTGCATCATTTTGTACATGTCTTACCTCTACATTGAAACATTTCTATTATAATCTTTAAATTTTGGAAATAATTTATGTCTTTTCTATATTTTTCATAAGAGTTTGACATTCATGTGGAAAAATAATTTTGGTGCATCACCACCCCTAGAATAGGATTTCTTTTCTTGAAATTTTCCTTTCTTGTAAATCCCTAATTCTTTTCCTTTTAAGAAATATATTTTATGAAAGGCATAGGTACACCCATAGGTCTTGTAAATTTTCCCTTATTTCCCAAATCTAGGAGAGGACTGAACACTCTCTTCTAGGGTGCACGATTTGGAAACAACAATAATAAATAGTAATGCATTAGAATCAAAATCCCACATGCATTAGAATGAGGGGTGGCGTAGATGAGAAATAATATAAATAAATGAGCATAGGATATTTTAAAGTGTCTAAGAATTTATTTGTAATTAGAGATTGATCTAATATGAGGTTTCCCCCTTGAAGAGGCCAATGATATAGAGTTATTCCTTCTTCAAAAGGAATTTTGTGTGTGTAATCAGCATTTTGAGCTATATATATGTAGTTTAGATTATTATTTTGTGAATTGGAGATCTAGGTTCCTAACTAGAAAAATCCAATAAAGATACTCAATAAAGGGGAAAAAAATCTTTACACAACATCTGCTATAGTGCATACATTACAAGACACCCATAGTGGGGCCATATAGTTTTCATATAGAGATAGGCCTAATGATATATTAATTACATTATTAGACAGAGGAATGATCACCCTTCCTCCTAATCAACATCATTTATCACATCATTTTTAGAGAATAAGAAATAAACCATATTACAACTATCATAGAATTAATGGACATCAGGTCAATAATTATTATGCACTCAAACATTGTATTGAATAATGTGTTGACAAAGACATTATAACATTTACATAGGGGGTACTAATATCTCCTTCTCCACACTCTCCTATATCACACTCTTTTATGATTGATTTATCCTAAGACATTATTTTTAAGGAACCATTGATTACACATCATACAATCCGTGTGGTTTCTAGGACACCTATTTATGTGAGATCTCATGCACCATAGATTCAGTTGAGATGGAAGCCAATTAATAGAGATCAAAATACTTATAGAAACATGGTAAAAAATGGAATCCAATCCCACCAATATTTTCAATTCTACCATTGATTAAGATATTTGGCAATAATCACAAAGATCATAGTATAATTTTAGTTTGAACACTAATTAAGATATTTGGAAACTATCATAGAGATAAAAGCATATTTTTAGTTCAACCAACAATTAAGATATTTAGAAATAATCATATAGATTATACCATAGTTTTAGTTAGACCACTGATTATGATATTTAACAATAATCACATAGATCATAACACAACTTCAGTTTGACTATAAATTAAGATATTTGGCAACAATAAAAAAGATCACATCACAGTTTAAGTTTTACCACTGATTAAGATATTTGGAAACATTTTTAAAGAGATTATATCATAGTTTCAATTTGAACATAGATTAATATATTAGGAAACAATCATAGAGATAAATCATAGTTTTAGTATAATACATGATTAATTTATTAGTTAGAGTCTACACATCTAAATACCAATAATGCACCAGGAGTAGTATCAGTTATAGAGTTTGATTTTATGCCTACATAGTATGAGTAGTATGGTCACTTATATACCATGCCATATGGATTTATATCATGTATGTCATAGTTACATGATCCACACTTAGATACATTATGACACTTCTATAACAACTAACAACTAAAAACTAACATTCCTAATTCTATATACGTATCTACTCAACATCCATATACATAGGCACAACCAATTATAATTCCCTAGATAAAAAAATACATCCATATATAAAAACACAAGAAATAAATATAACCATAACACTTACTCAAGTAAACAATGACACAAATTAACATGACAAATAACATAATACCCATGAACTTATATGTGTGTCTTTATGTGTGTGTGTGTGTGTGTGTGTGTGTGTGTGTGTGTGTGTGTGTGTGTGTGTGTGTGTGTGTGTGTGTGGGTGTGGGTGTGTGTGTGTGTGTGTATGCGTGTGCGTGTGTGCGTGTGTGCGTGTGTGTGTGTGTGTGTGTGTGTGTGTGTGTGTGTGTGTGTGTGTGTGTGTGTGTGTGTGTGTGTGTGTGTGTGTGTGTGTGTGTGTGTGTGTGTGTGTGTGTGTGTGTGTGTGTGTGTGTGTGTGTGTGTGTGTGTGTGTGTGTGTGTGTGTGTGTGTGTGATTTAAAACAAGTTTTAATACAAATATACATATTCACTCAATAATAAAAGTTTGGTCACCAAAACCACCCTCCTCACTCTCACTCTCAAATACATCAACACTAGAACTATATACCCTCACATCCCCTCTATATCTCAATCAATACTTACATCTCCTATCTTTTTCCTATAATATTGCTAACTCACATGCTATCACTATAGACAAATGTAGTCATCCATGATCCTACCACCTATCCCACCCATAACATGCAGGGGAATAACTTGCCTTTATAGATTAATATGTACCTCATCTCTATCAAAAACTATACACCTATATATATTGCAGTGGAAATGGTAATTCAATCAAATATATGCAAATGAATGCCTAAAACTCTTATGCCTTATCCAATAACTTTTTCCCCATACTCAATAATTTAGATATCTCATTGAAAAGTCAAACACTAAACTAAAAATAGATATAAATACACAATGAAATTATACCCTCAACTGTGCTAATGGGATTTGGATCTAATACCTTTCACAAGATTGTAGCATCTCCTATAAATATTGGTGGCCATATATGATGCCTCCACCATACTACATAAGCATTGGTCACTCCTACATCATCTACATCAGTTATATCCAACATTGGATCTCATTCCATCACTAAAATTGGAACTAAATCATAGTTTTGGGTATCAACCTATTACCTGGCCTCATTAATGCTTGAGAATTCCTCAACCACACCCATGGTGATGGTGTCACATCTCAGACAACATCAAATTATCATTTCACCTACTCATACTAAAATCTCTCAAATACATTGATCCAATAGCCATGAAACCAACATCTCACTCAAACCTATCTTAATTGAATACCATTCTCTATCCAACCCTGAAAAACCCTATAGGGCCTATAAATAATATCTATAACTATAAATTGATCTAACACATATCGATAATGCATCATGTTCCTAAAGCTCATGTGAGTCATACCAGTCTATCTCCCTATAAACATATATGGCTGAGCCTAACCCATATACATAAACCCATCTAGTCTATCCACAATAATATGCTCATAAGCCCAACAATGCAATAATGTAGAAGACCTAATTTCACCCACACATAACTCTTGATTAAAACAGTACAAATTTTGATATAAGTGGGATATCATAGTGGGAAATCATGAGTATATGGTCCTATAGTGTTATATATCATGAGATATACCATGGATCTTGTATGAGATATATATCCCAATCTCATCCACCATAATAAAGGAATCTAATAGCATTGTGAGAAACTTTCATAATAATGGAACAATTATCATAATAATAAAAGAAAAAAACACATCACTACAAGTCCTAAGATGATGCATCCCCACAAGCATAACTGCAAAATACCTCATGGCTCACTCTAATCTCTATCTCTAATATCATCCTATAACACTTTTGATAATTAGTAATGGGGAATATTATTATCATATAAATGTCCTCCTAGTCACATTAATATCCCTAGTGGGAAACCAAAATGTACAAGTATCAACATTCCACCTCTCACATAATGACATCATCATATGGCTATCCCAAAGCATCAAAGTAATTGATGACACATGGACCAAACTAAATCTATCGATCAATGTCCTCTCATCATCTATCAGGGGTAGTCCACATAATAAATCCATCATCTAACCACTCTATAACTCCCTCATATATTTATCCACCTATAAAACACATCCAAATTTGGCATTAACATCTCTAAACATGTAGATAAAGATGTAGTAACATTTGTATGCATCTAAATTTTATCTCCTCATCCCACACCACTAATATTACTATTATTCAAGACTAATTTCAACACTAATTTTGTCTAACTTCATCTAATTTGTCTTACTAATCATGCTTGTCATTTATATAACACCTCCCTTCATTATTCTTCATCATATTAACCTTACCCCTTCCCATTTCTTCATTAATTCTTTTAATTAATCCCAATTATTTCCTAATCTGACTTGTATATTATATTGTGAATTTTAAATTCACAACTCACCTACTTACCTACTCATAGTATTTCCTACAATCCTACCCCATACTCCTCACCTAACCCTTATTATAATTTAGTTTAATCTTCCCCTAATCATCATTAGATTCCCTAATGAAATCTCAAACTCTCCACCACCCTTATCCTTCTCTAGAGTGTTATCTCTCTAGATAATTCCAAGTAATTTTAATTTCTTTATAATTCCTTCCTTCCTTTTTAGAGGATTCCAATGAATTTTTAATTCACTAGAAAATCTCCCTTTATTTCCTATTTAAATTTATGCTTCCTTCCATTTTAAACAAGGAGAGAAAATAGAAAATCCATGAAATTCAAATGTTATATATAATCAAGGAATCACCATGACAATATCATGAGCTACTCCATGTTATCCATTTTCCAGAGTCAAACCAATACATGCTAATAAAAATTTGAGTCTATGGTAATAAACCTTCATCTATAATCATTTAGTCATTTTTTAATCTGATTTTCAAAATTTAGATTTAGGTAATAATGATGATATGAATGCTTAATTTATTTTCATTATAATCTTATTAGATTTAAATTTTTAAGTATATTGATGTTTTGAGTAAATTTTGATATAAATTACATAATCAAATCTATTGCTCAAAATAAAAATATCACAGTAGTCATCAATCACAAATATAACTAAAATTAGCAAAATTGGCTCTAGTGGATAGTAGAGTTGCACCCTGGATAGTACTGTTGGATAGTAGCATTATACCCATAATAATAACACTATAGTCTAGGATGCTACTACCATACTAGGGAAGTTAGTGTGGTCCTAAAAAATAGGTCTCAAAACTATCAAATTTTCACTAAAAATGATGAAAAAGGTAATAAGTATGTCAAAAATAGATAAAACTATAGGTTCCTCACCAAGGTAACCTCCTTTCTAGCCTAAATGAGTTCCTCCACCTCCTCATAATGGGTGTCACTCACTTCTTATCTCCTTGACATGTTTTTAAGCACAAAGAAACAATTTATCTCAATTCAATTGATTAAAATGACTCTCAAATAAATCAACCAACCAATTTAAGCCATATTTTAAAAATGTCTCATGTATAAGGTTTACCTTGTGCATAGATTTTTCCAACTGATACTAGATTCTTCTAAATGTGATATCTACAGAATCATAGCTCTAATGTTTTATCTATGTATAGTGTATGGGAAGTAATCATCATATCCTCCACACCATTATATATACACTATTATTCCAATAAAATTGACTCCACAAAATTATAAAACCTATGCTTCCCTAAAAACATTACTATGGACCACAAGCCTACATTGGCCCTATTTTCCAATAACAATTTTGTTATAAATGTTAAAACAATCAATCATATGTTCGTATTAGCAATGATATTATCACTAACATGCTCACTGGTATCTCTTTTGGTTTGATACCCTTACTAAAGTATCAACTCTCTCACCAAAAGGGGGCATATATACACTATTCAAATTAATTCAGATACCCAAATATGTAATGATTTAGATACCTTAATAAATAGTGATTCAGATACCTAGATATATAGTGATTTAGATACCTAGATATATAGTGATTCAGATACCCAAATATATAGTGATTTAGATACCTATATACATAGATTGGTTCAAACACATAGATTGACTTAGGTTGATTTAGATTGACTAAGATTGGTTCAGAATGACTTAGATATTTAGATATACAGATTTGATCATATGTTTAGACACATAAGTCGACTTAAATTTATAGGGTTCCATGATCTTGTCAGATATTGGTTCATATTCTCAGATCTTACATAGGGTTTTGACATAGTTATAGACTCATATTATGATTATGGGGGCATGTATATGATCCATTTACCCTATATAAATACATTTTTATACACATTCATATATCAGGTTTGGGGTCATGATGTAGAGCATGTGTCCTTGATCTCATAGTATCCCACCAAGTTATACAGATGGAATGGAACATTATACCACTCTTTATGTGTAGATTATCATATTACACCTAAAATTTCACCAATATGTCCCCAAGATTTCACCATGTTAGATCATATAGTTGATTAGGATAGTTGATCCATAGTTTATCACCGACCCAAATTATGAAGGTTGTGTAATATTCTCAACCTCTGAATATATTACTTCTCAGATTCACTTTACATATAAGAGTGGAGGCAAGCATGACTTGATTGTCCACACTTTTAGATACCTATCATACTTGATTCACATATTAGGGTGGGGATGAAATAGAGTTTTAATCCTCATAATTTAGTTCATCATTCAAATTTAGTATAATGGTATCCACATTGTGGGTTTCTTCTTCATAGAAAACATTCTAGCTTTTTTCAACTTCTCTAGATAAGAAGAGGTCCAGGCATAGAGCACATCTATATTCCATATGGATTTATCACATATACAAGTATAGGTATGCATTTTAATTTATTTAACTTCCATTCCATTTAATTACTAAAATAAAATGTTGGGGGGGGGGGGGAATGTACACTCCCTAATTTGGTCAAGTAACCATAAGTAATATGTATTTTGATCTTAATTATGATTAAATTTCCTTGTTTTCTACACCCATATTGGTGTTTTGTGATCCCATATTAGTTATAGGGTTATCTTGACCTATTTTACATAGTCTTCACGTAATTTTTTATTTCTAGGACACTAGTGCAACTTTAGACACTAGCATGGTGCGCTAGTGTCCAAGTTCAGTGATAGTGTCTAATGGTCACTTTTTAGCATGTTTTGGGTCCAAACCCTTCCTTGATCCTTCTCTTATTATTTTATATTTATTTTTAATATTTTTAGCTAATAAAAAATGGTATTACATTCAAATCAAAGTTCTTTCTATATAAATATCCTCACAAGGTATTTTACATCTAGCACTTACTACTTTGGCACATAATTACTCAATAGTCATACCTATATCTATATGTTTTATCAAATAAGGGCCTAAGATAAAGTCATTATATCATATTATGTTAATTTATTATGCACACTCTCATGCTACCCTTAAACCCTACAAGGGGAATTACTCCTTAACCCTATAAAGGGATCTACCCCTTGATCCCACTAGGATTTACCACCCCTGGATCCCCACATACTGACCCCTCATTCAAAGAGTTATAGTATGAAACCTACAATTTTTTTAGTGTTTTTATTGAGGCTTATTAGAATAAAATTTTATTTGGGGTAAACTTAGTGGTAGTTTTGCCTTTCTTGATTTTACGTAGTAGTTTAAAATAACCACTTGTCTTATAGGTCACATTTCGACACATGTTTATTTCTGTCTAACATCTTGTGTTTCAAGTTGCCCCTCAAAATTACAAAATTTAAATTAATAATCACTCTCTTTATAGGATTTCTATCAATTATTTTGATAATCTTAAAAGTAAATTATAAATTATATATATATATATATATATATATATATATATCACACTTAATTAATTAGTTAATCAACTTTTTATCTTCTTGTATGTACCTAAGGGATATAATGGTGTATCTTGTCCTCCCTACATCCAAGTGACAAGTCTCAAAGGATAAAATATTACTAATAAACCCTCCCCTTATTTTCATAAGGTAAAAAATGATTTGGGTTTGATCACCATGAATTTGTCATAGTCATATGGATTGGTGATGCAAATTTAATCACTACACACTTAGCCATACTTTATGTTACAATATAGTACTAAAAAATAGGGACAACTATCATTAATCCAAGTAGGAGACCCCAAATATGATGTTGTGAAGGTGAGTTAAATATCTAACCCAAGCATTAGATAACATCCTATATGTAGTTGGGTCCCACATACCTAGTGTATATTAGGGATGCACCTCATGAGCCTATATAGCCTAGACTAGGACCATTGACTATAACTTATGACTTATAACTAGATTAAATATCATCACCCATAGTGATAATTGTGGTTCTAGAGGGTTTTGGATATTTTTTAATGTGTCATCAGCCTATAACCTCACTCGTTAATCCATTAGATGATGCAGTCATCAAGTTACACTCCTATATTAATTTAATAGTGATAATTTTGTGGTTTGATTGATTTGGTGAGTGTTATGTTAGACAAATGTTGTTAATGAACCAAGTTATCCTTTCAACCATTCCTATACACACCTATCTAGGTCTCCTTCACATATCATGATCTTAAATATATCTTTCTCAATATCCTCTTTTGCATATTTTATTTGTATATTTATATACATCCTTTTAAGCTCATCTCATATTTAATTTTGTCATATCTCTCAACATCCTTATCATATTCATCACATCCTATTCTAATCTCATCAATTTATCACTATTTATACCCTCATCATATACATACCTTAATCAAAATTTGGCATCCCTCCATCACGTCTTATCATAGTCTAACCTCACGCTCTTCACTTAATTGTAGCATTAATTTTCCCTAGTATAATCTTTATTAGTTAACACTAAAATTCACCTTATCTATAACCAATCACACCTTGGTCCTTCTTGTCACCATATCTTCATACAACCCTATATATATTATTGATCCTTAGGGTCTTAGTTTAAGCTAGTCATATTTATTTAACTTGTATTACTTAGTCACCTTATCCCTTGTTTATACAATCTAGCCTAGTCATAGTCCAACCTATCCTTACCTTGTCATACTTGTCATTACTAGTCATTTCATCAAGTCTATATTTTTATGTTGATATTTACTTACGTTGGAAAATAATTCTCTATATATCAATGTCCTTATTATCAACTTATTTATGCTCAATCAAGTTCAAACCTAATCTTTTCATCATATAATCCTCCTTAAATCAATCTTATTAGTCTTGATCTAGTCTTAATATAATCAATCCCTAGTCGAAATCAATATCCTAGGCTAATTTATCCCCCTATTAAATAATAGAGATTGTTATAGTTCACCCAGTAGAAACTAGTTCAAATCATCAAAGTCTAGCTAACATCCTAATTTTGTCTACTTACTTATTAAACATTATGAACATAGGATTACAATAAGGGGAGATTAGTATGGTGTTAGTGAATGAAATCAAATCCAAACAAAACACACTAATGCTAACACCTTAAGCCTATATCAATCGGGAGCATGGTGAAGAATACAATTGAATAAATCACAACAAAAATGTAATAAATTTATCTTTCTTACCTTCACTGATGATCCAAGATTTTTCTTCAATTAGCTTGCTTGGATTGTTTGTAAGAGGTCTTCAACAATGGAGTATGGCTACCTTCATCTCCTCTTAGCACCATTTTTTGGCTTGGCTATGGCTTGATGTGGCTTAATTTTGGCAATATAGCATTATGCCTATGCTTCAAGAATTAAATCTTGCATTATAACATTACTTTGATTGAGATCTCAATTCAATAGGTAAGGCCTCCTATTTATAGATTTTGGAAAATGATTAGAATGAAATTGAACCATCCATCTCAAGATGAAGATGTGTGCCTAAGGATATATTTAATTCTAGAGGTCATGCTCAATTAATTCCTTCATAAACATTTGGGATAGAGAGGCGTTAATGAGGCATAAGAGAGAGGCGTTAATGAGGCATAAGAGGGAATTGATGAGGCATAAAAGGGCTTAATCTTGATATTTTATGAATTTATGGCCTAGGGATGTCTTCCTAAGAAATGATGTCATAGATGATGAAGTTATTCAATATCAATTTACAAAAATAAATATTTAACAAATTCTATGGAATTCTTAATTAGGATCTTGATTTAGATTACTTAGTCATAAACATGGTTTACCACTTTTGATGCAAATCTTGGCAATTGGTGCACAAATTAATCAAATTGGCTAGAATGTCATATTATTGGCTCAAAATTTGACTAGATTGGAATTAGAAGGCAATGGTAGATGCATTAGATATGTTATCCCATTTAGGCTGTTTTCAACACAAAATAACAAAGGCATATGTATCATGCAATAAATTTGGTAGAAAATAGCAAGCCATAGCACCTAGGTGTGAAAATGACATTTTGAATCAGAATAATCTAATCAAAGTTCATGGTCTCATAAATTACATTGCCTCATTTAATGATACTCTAGACAAAATTGGCACTTGTATATAATAATTTCAACTCATTTAATTTATTTTAGTGTTTTGGGACAAATTGTGATGTTTTGATAGAAATTGGTCAAAATATCGATTGGAGGTCATTGGTGGACACTTTTAGGTGTCTAAAATTTGACCCTATTTTGAAAGGCATTTCAATACATAGGCACAATAACATATTTTCAAAGAATGAGAAATAGCCTGTATGCCAACAGGAAGATGATGATTGAATAAAAATCTATAAATGGTGTTTTGGGAAGGCTAGGGTGATGCCCCCTCGAGGGAGTGGCCATCAGATATGTGGGTGGATGATATCTCAAAAATAAGAAAGAAGAGAGGTGGAATTAACCCATGGTTGAGATTAATCTAAATGATAAAATGCTTGTATGCATTGGTTTAAAAAGGATACTAATTTTCCCAAAGGTGACTATAATCAAAATAAATGTCATAAGAATGATTTTTCCATATGTGGTTATAATCATTGTTATCACTTAGATTTTCATTCCTTGAGGAGATGCCTAGATCTCCTCATCCAAGTGGTACAATGGAAACATATCTCTTGCTGTGGGTGACAATTTCGTTGAGATGAATTTTTAGAAGGGCTAGTTCCCTTGATGCACTCTTTAAAACACTCTCTTATCAATCAAATTTTCATGAAAAGGGTTACGAAGAAAAACTAGGAAAACTAGAGGTGATGCACCAGTATTATATTTCCCCCTATTGATTTAACTTATACAACATAGAGCTAAACAAGGCTTCTTTCACACAAAACTCACAATTTTAGTTATATTATCACATCAATGTTTCATAAGCTAGGTTCAATAAGGTATTTTAACACTTAATAGGGTAATGAATGATTCCTTTATGGAATACAATCATGAACCAATTCTTAGACACTTATACACTTAAAAAATAAGACTAATAAAGACTTGTAACAATTACTCATGTCAACACTTGGTGAACAATCAAGGATAACATGCTAGAGAAGATCATCTTCTACTAGACAAGACCAACAAGATTGTAATAACACTCAATTATACAACATGTAAGTATAAAAAATCACTTTTTTATTTCTTAAATATTCATTAAAGTACAAAATTTCCTAAGGTTTCACCATCAACCAATGGACGCTACCAAAGAGAGCCAAAAGAGTTAATATTTATAGCCTTTGAGAGAAGAGCAAGATAAGGGAAGTCCAAAGGTCAAAAGGTAACTTGGACACATTAAAATATAATAAAATTGGTTATAATTTCATTAAAAATAGGTATGGAATGAAACATATAATGCTAGGATGACCAAGTGTTCATACAAGTCATGAAACTGATGAAAAGTGGCATAAAATTCTCAGTCCTTGCTCAGAAAAATAACTTCATAATTTGAACCTATTTGAATGTCTAATCAATGGTTAGGGATATTTATAATGATTGAGAAAATATGGAAGGATTTTAGGCATGCATTTATGCATTGGTTGTATTCCTAATCATCTATAAACTCTTGGAAGGAAGCCATCATTGTCTATAGTTTTAAAAAATCCCTTTTTAGTCACCCCTCACACTTGGCCTCAAAAATACCTTTAGTTTTCCATTAAAATCCATGGGATGGAGTTAATGATGCCTTTGAAGACCCTTAATGGCCTTATATTCATCAAGCATGTTTTAAAAAGGCTTACACTTGGAATTTTCACCCTTCTCACCCTTGTGTCCACTATGCTAGTTTTGAATAGATGAAAAGATATCTATTTTTTGAAAACTTAGAAGTTTTAAATTATAACTAAATGATGTTATTGGTTATATAAAGTCTATATCCTTCATATAAACTTTATTTCATCTTTTAAAACCTCCTAGAACTTGAAAAACACACAAAAAAGGTTAAAAACACCCTATTTTACATGCTTTTTGTATAATTCCATACATATCATCTTGGTGGGAGTTATCCTAAGGGAGTATTATAAAATATATAATATATTTCATTTCCAAACTATGTCATTTGTATAGCTCTCCAGGGTTGTTTTCTCCATCGGGTCCTAGGTGAGGGTTTAGTATGATTTTAGGTAGTTTTTAGTCTTAAGCTTTGTTCATAAAGCTCTAACATTGTAACTGTTGGGTGAATATTTTCTCACTAGCTAACTGATGAGAAAAATAGGTCTCTTCAACCATAGCATAGGGAGATTGGTTGGCTAGATGTGTAGGTTTATTACATCAAAAGGGGACAAATCGCTCCTCTCATCAAGGGGAGGTTCCCTATAAATATGCAAAAGCTATATACTATATATATAAGTAGAAAATAACACTCAAGGATAGGATAAACCATCCATCTCTCTTTTTTTAGAGATGAAGTTAACAAACAAAGGAGAAAATCCTAGTGAAAATGTTGAAGGCACTTCTCTTCTTTTAGAAGTGATCTTATAGGAAACAGTAGGAGTTCTTTTAGGTAGTGACAAGTAACTAGTAACCAAAGGCGTAGTAACCAACAGATTGAGATGTAGCACAAAGTCTCCACCTCAACTTCCCAAGAGTGAGATATGAAGGACAATGAGGGCATAAAGTCATCCCAAGGTCCATTACAAAGAAACAGAATATGAAGCATAATGAGGGCACAAAGTCATCCCAAGATCCTTTACACAAGAATAGAAAGAAAACACACTAAAGGCAATTATGGGGGCACAAAGTCTCTCCACAGTTGGCTTTAAGACACCTTTCTAATTATTTCCACTAATTCTACTTATTTAATTAAATGGACAAAAAATGTATTAAGGAAATAGACATAAGAACAATTTCCCCAACAACCAAGCTATTCCAGCACAAAGTCTAAAAAGTCACTTGTTTTCTTATTCAAATAAAGAAATATGATCAACAATCTAAGCTCAAGTCTTAGTAATGCCTTTCAATTTGGGTAGAGTTTTGTTTCTGATAATAGAGAAAGATCTCTTAAAACAATAAGAGTGAGTCTAATATATAGTGCTCCAAGAAAGACTTGGGTGCTTTGTTTCACAAAAATGGCTTACAATGCATTCAATGACTTTAATGCATTTTAAATTCTATCCATGGGCTATGCTTGAATCAAGAATCAATTTTTAATATGGGCCACCTGATGTGTTTTCTAATGTGTGCACATGTGTTCACTCTACTCAATGTAGAAAAATAGGCCATGCCATTGAATGTTCATGCTCTCCAATGTCCACCTGGTGGACTGGTTCACCTTCTAAAAACATATCCCATGCACAGATATTTTTGATCTTTCTCCATCATTCCCCCTTTCCTTATTGTATTTTATCCTTTTTTGTGTGATCTGAGTTCTCAGGCTATCTTTTCCTTTTCACCCTACAGGTCTCTAAATGCCTTTGGGTCCATCATCGTTTGAAAGCCAAGAACTAGTTGGTTGCCCTGAATTTGATAGCTACAAGCCCGTCATCCTCCTTAGTAATTCCTTCATGTCTTCCTCACTTGCTTTGGCAACTTTTTTTTATCTTAATAAGTGACACGTGGTGCATTCCATTGTGAAATAGGTGAGGACATGTGGCAGCATCCACTTAACTTATAGAAGCTCTAGACCCCTTTTGAGACTCTTGCAGAAGATGACATGTGGCAGCTTTCACTGAACTCCTAGAAACACTATAGAAACATTTGGGACTCTTTTGGATCCACATGGATGTAGACATTTGTCACATTCCACTTGACTTTAGCACCTCACCTAGGGCCCACCATAGTCCTTATGAAATAAAAGGAAGAAACTATGGATGTTGACACTTGGAAAATTTTTATAAGTTATAACAGAACATGTGGCACACTCTATAGATTTGAAACTTATTAGAAAATTTGTCCCAATAGACAACACTTGGCATCTTATACTTCAAATTTATAAGAGAGATGTGGTAGCTTTCACTGTACTTTGAGGTTTGATCTTTCCCAGAGGGAACTTGCCCTTTAGGGTCTTGAAAGATGGTTCATTTTTTGAATGTCGAGTGTCCCCCGTGAGGGTACCTACCCTTCGAGATCTTTAGATCAGCCTTCGGGCTTTAATTCCTTTAGACAGAATGTCCAAAGGAATTCCTTCAGACAATTTGTCTAAAGGAAATATTTCCTTTGCTTTGTCTTTTTTCGTCGGGCATTTTTCTGTGGGCTTATCTCTTCGGTCAGGCTTATTTCCTTCAGACAAAAGTCTGAAGGAATTCCTTTTGGATTTTTGTCTTAAGTAAATGGTCCTTAAAACTTTACCATAGGAACTTTTTTGAAGTAATTCCCTATTCACTTTTGCTCGCTGCCCTCCATAAGGGCACTTGGCTTGTTTCATTACCCTTGGCAAGGGCACTTGGCTTTGGGGCACTCCCTTGAACCTGTCGATTGAACCGACTAATTGAACCAACTTAGGATCAATGGTTCAATGGTTCAATTTTGCATTTGAAGCCATATTTTTGTCTAAGTCTTTTGATATCTCAAACAAAATGCATTGAACCAACCACTCATTGAACCTTTAAACCATTGAACCCGTTGAACCTTTGAACCAAAATGGTTCAATGGTTTAACAGTTCAATGGTTCAAGCCTTCTTCTCTTTGATAAGTGTTTTAAAGCCATTGAAATTTGAAGCAATTTAACTTGTTGAACCTTTGCTAAAGCACATAGCTCTTGCTAATGACAATAAACCTTTGAACCCATTGAACCCATTGAACCAAAATGGTTCAAGGTTTGATGGTTTAATGGTTCAATGGTTAAATCCTTGCTTAGAATCTTGCTGATGGACATTTTTGATTGAACCAACCTTGAAATTGCCTAAGTGTTGAGATCTTATTTCTTTCCTATAGAGTCCATAGAAATCAACCTATAAACTCTGTAGAACTGAGTCCATAGATTCAAGCCTGCAAAGTCCATAGTTTTCTCTAGGACTTTCAAGCCTTGAAAGAGTCTATAGATTCAAGCCTATAGAGTCTATAGATTCAAGCCTGTAGAGTCTGTAGATATCTAAAAAAGCTTGAATAATGAAGAATTTGAATGCTCAGAACAATTTTTGAAAAAGGAAAAGAGGATTTTGGTCTGTTGAACCAGAATAGTTCATATGTTGTCTCAAAAATGAGCTAACATTTTCAAGGACAATAGCTGGCTCTAGTTGGGGAACTTCCTTCAGTTGAAAACTTGGAACAACTGAGGGGAGTAGAAACTAAAATCTCCAGTGCCTTAAAGTATTCCATTGGGCCACGGAGTCATGCTACCTAAAAAAAAGGTGACAAAAACAAAAATGAAAGCACAAAAATAGAAATAGAGACTATACAAATATACATATGTACAAGCTGATCTTATCTGATACTTCATGGATTGAAGTTCTTTAGATGTTGCCCACTGTGAGGCAATAAAAAGGGTGTGCCATCTTGATATTTTAGCCAGAAATTGTTTTCACCATTGAGATGATGAATAGTAAATCGGCCTCTCCATAGGGAATCAAATTTCCCATGCATTCCCTTTGGTTCTCTTCTCTTATCCCTTTAAAGAACTTGATCGCCAATCTAAAAATTATAGGCTTTTGCTTTTTGGTCGAATAGATTCTTCACCAAAATTTGATGCACAACAATTTTGTCCACCACCATAGTTCACTACTCATTCAACTTAGTTAAGCACATGATCCTCTTGTTGTCGATGGAGCTTTCATATGTCTGATCTTCGATCACCTTTGCCAATTTTAATGATGGTAATTATAGGGTGATTGGTATCTCTATATTGAGACCATAAAAAAGTTGGAAAGGTGACATACCTACCACCCTTTTGGACATAATTCTATCCACCCATAAAGCATCAAACAATGCTTTGTGCCAAGTTCATTGGTTGTCATCTACTACCTTTCTGATGATGGTCACTAGGTTTTTGTTGCTCGATTTTACTTGGCCATTCCCTTGTGGAAAATAATTAAAGAGTGGGAGAGAGTAATCCCATAATAAAATTAGAACTAAGTAATCTCATGTGAAGACAAATAGGCTACATTGTCAGTCACAATCTTGGCTGGGATCCCAAACCTGGAAATGATATTCTCCTTGAGGAAATTGCATATTACTTTTGAAGTGGCATGCTTGGTTGGAATAACATCCACCCATTTGGTGAAGTAATCTATGGCTGTGAGGACATAATCATGTCTAGCACTTGAAGATGGGTTTACAACACCAATGAAATTGATTCCCCATTGTTGAAATCATTCTTCTATCACTATTGGCTTGAGAGGTAGAGCAGCTAGCTTAGGTATTCCCATGAATTGTTGACATAGTTCACATTTATGCACCCATTTATATGCATCCTAAAATAAAGTAGGCTAGTAATACTTGGCTCTAAGAATCTTGTGGGCAATTAAAGGAGCAAAAAAAATCCTCTACAGACTAGATTGTGCAAGGACCTCAAAAGTTGATTCTATTGCTCTTTATCCATGCATCGAAGGAACACTCCATCAAGGCTCCTCTCATATAGGCCATTGTCTCAGAGGACAAAATTGGTAGCTTTCAATTTATCAGTCCTCCTTTCTTTATGAGATAGGTGGGTAGGACACTAATCATAGGTAAGGAAATGATCAATACTTGAATACCACTCATTCATGGTGGAGATAAAGAGGACTATCGGCATGTCTTCCACTTCTTTTTCTTTATTCCTTACTTCTTCAGGTCTATTATCAGCAATCAATTGACAAAGGCCCTTACCTACACCAGCTTTGTTATAATGATAACTAAATCAAGCTCTTAGATTTTTTCAATCCAATTCCCCCTTTTGGTTCCAAACTCCTACTGAGTTAATATGGATTTAACTGTGGTATCAAGAACCAGGGTGGTAGTGTGGGAATTTAGTATGTAAAATAAAAAATGCTTTATTGCCTTGACCACCTCATATGCATGCTTCTCCATGTTTGCATACTTCAACTCATGAGCTTTAAGAGGGCATCTCATGAAGGATATGGGAGATTCCACACCTTCATTTTGTTGAACCAGAATCACTAAAAGTGTGTGCTCGAAAGCATAATTGTACATTGTGAAATCCTTGGTATAATCTTGACAAACCAGAATTGGGGTGTGGGCAATGGCTATCTTGATACCCTAAAATGATAATTTGCCTTCTTTAGTCCAATTAAAAGTGGTCTTTCCTTTCATTATATCCACAATATGATGAGTCTTCTCAGTAAACTCAGGAATGAATCTTCATAAAAGATTCATCTTTTTGAAGAAAGAATGAACTATAGTCTTAGTTGTGGGCAGAGTGAGATCCTAAATGGATTTGACTCTCTCTAAGTTAATCTTTTTGCCTTCTTAAGATACAATATGTCTGAGAAGCTTCCCTTCTGTCACTCCAAAAATAGACTTCTTAGGGTTAAGAGAAATGTCATTTTGGTGGCAACATTCTAGCATTTGTCACAAATGACATACATGTTTAGAGTGATGCTTGGAAAAGATGGTCAAGTCATCAAGGTATACCACAATGAACTTACCCATTTCATCTTTGTAATCAAGGTCCATTTCTCTCTAGAAAGTGGTGACAGCATTTATCAGGCCAAATGGCATTCTTCAATAAGCAAAAGTGCCCCAAGGTGTGGTGAATGCAGTCTTGTGCTAGTCTACTTCACCAACTTCAACTTGATTGTATCTTGAGAAGCCGTCTAGAATTGATAACATCTCTGAGCCAGTCACTATCTAAAGCACTTGATCCATGATGGGCAAAGGATAGTTATCCTTTAAATATGATTGATTTAGATTCTTGAAATCTACATAGATGTGAATTTTGCCATTCTTCTTCCTCACAGGGACTATGTTGGCAATCCATGTGGAATGATGGATTGGGAAAATCATCCTAGCATTCAACATTTTTTGTATCTTAGACAGAATAGTACCTAATATATTTGGATTATACTACCAATATTTTTGCTTGTAAGGCACCGAATCATCCTTGAGAGGAATTTCATGGTTAGTTTACTCAGGCCTGAGCGACTTCATATCATCATAAGAGTACGCCAAAACATCCATGTAATGGTGAAGCAGGTCAATAAATTTGAGTTTCTCCTCTGGAGTACAACACTTCCCAATGTTCACCATCTTGGGATTTTCCTTGGTACCAAAATTTATCTGATCAAACCCCTAGGAGGAATTTGAATACATTTGTTGCTATTTGATGAACTTGTCGTGATTGATAAATAGTTTCTCAAGAGAAACCAGTCCTTTGGGAATTTTATTCCCTTTTAGTTGCAAGAATTCCTCACCTACATCTAAATTCATTTCAAGAGCTAATTCAAGTTTATAGAGCTTACTACCTTCAAAGTGAAGTTGTTTGAAGCTATCTTTTTATTCTATAAAGGAGATGATTAGGTTGTCACCATTAAACACTTGCCAATGATTGGCATTATTAGGCACACTTGGTCAAAATACCAATTTGATAGTGTACCTATTTCCTTTGAAGTCTAGATGAAGAACTAAGAGAGTTACTGTAACATCCAGTGCATCATCTCGGTCATTGAATTCCCTAGGTATGGTAGAGATGTTGAAAGCATCAAAGCTTTTTATTTGATCCCAAACTAGATTTTGGTAATGGCGTAATCTCTCATTTTTGGTTTGATATAGGTTCCTTACCTAAAAAACCACCAGTTCAGCATCTCCTTTGGCATGAAGGAGTTTAATGCCTTTATCTCAAGCAACCTTCAATCCAAGCAATAGAGATTCATACTCAGCTATGTTATTGGTGTTGCTAAACTACAACTTGTATGAAGAAGGAAAAATATCTCCTTGAGGAGATATAAACACAATCCCAACCCCTAAGCTGGTAGAAGAATTACTGCCATCAAATTCCAAGATCCAAACATCATCAGAAATTGATCTTTCTTTAGATTTCTCCTTGCTTAGAAGGGGGAATTTTTTTCATCTATACTACAACCTACCAACTCTTTTAATGTCTCATCTGAGTCAATTCCTATATCTTCACCTATAAGACTTTCATCTACTAAAACATGAATATCCTCTGTGGTTAAGAAGTAATTACCCATGCCTGAAGATTCAAACAAAATTTGAGCTTCAGGGGCTGATGTCTGAGTGATAACATATTTTGATTCCTTTTTAGGAAGAAGCCTCTGCATGATGCCTCTACAGCTTCAGACAGGTCCATGCTCAATTCTCCACCAACATCTTTGCAAAAATTTCACCCTAGAAAAATGTTGTATGAGGCTAGAACATCGACCACTAGGACTGTCATCTTGATTCTTTTGTCTGGGAATGCTACAAATGTAAATTGGGCATCTTTGATTTATCCCAGCAAAGGTACTTGTTTATTCTCCATGGAGAAACATCTCCCAAAGGTTTTGGTCAGCATGAGTCTAAGAGATTCTGCCACCTTGGTAGGTATGACATTGTCAGATGCACCTGAGTCTATGATGTAATTACTTAGTTTGTAACCATTTATCAATAGGGAAACATAGAAAGGCTCTATTTTCCCAGGGGTAGCTGGAGGAGTAATGAAAAGATTGTTTGGGATGGACATGTTCCTTGGGGAATCATGAGTTACCTTTATAACATCTTGTCCTATAGGGATGGCTTTAATCTTCACACACTGAACTAACCTATCCAACTATTTAGGATTGGATTACAAGTATTCAAATTCAGACATTTGAATTTTCATCTTCTTGACATGGTCGATTATGTCAAATGACTGAAATGGACTAGGAATAGAGGAAGGCAATTCATCTTTCTAGTTTTTAGGAGGGGTGGTACTAGTCTGTGGAATTGAAGTTGAAGATGAAGGAATGCTTTATGAACTTACCTTTTTATTACTCAGTGGGTCCTTTGGCTGGAAAGGTAGAGAAGTTCCTCATTTGGCAATTGAAATTGTAGGCTAAGAACTTTCCCCTATTTTTCCTTTATTAGCTTGCTGGGCTGACTGGTTCTAAAACTGGGTGAATACATCATATGATCTATCAACTACTTCACCTTTACCTCTGGGTTCATCCTAGTAATTCAGGAAACCAATGTTGGAGTCACCAGCTAATTCTTCCTCACCTTTTGCAAGGATATCATCGTCATTTTTTTGGTTCAATTCAAGCTAGAAAGAGAATTCAGATTCTATTTTGAGATATTCAATTGCTAAATAGGTTGGGGGTGCTTCAATGGCAAGTTTCCCCTATGGGGGAGGAAGATGATTTAGTTTTCCTTGATTCTTGGTAGCATTGCATTGGTATGATTGATTGGGGAATGTCTTTCTTGGCATATCTCTCTATGAAAGAGCTAAAGATATCCCTTTCATTATTTTCTTCCTGAGATCTAGCAACTCATTTGCTAGCTTCTGCACCACTGGATCAGTGATGCTTGTAGGTGAGTATTCAGAAGATGAAGAAGATTTACCTCTATTAGTATCTCTCCTTATCTTTCTTGCCAAGATAAGTTCATCTTCCACCTCAATGGCCAAATCCTAGGCTATAGCAAGGTCTATTTGGCCAGCACATCTCAGTAGAAAACTCACTTCAAACAGCTGAGAGTTGATGAAGAAACATTTGAGGTTTTCAAGTGTTGGCTGAGAAATTACAGGAATCATGTTCCTTAGTTATCAAACTTGGATATGAAATCCCTCTTTCATTCATGAGGCTCCTTCATTGGTGTGATTTGAGCCAACAGGGCATGCACATCTTCTGTAGGCTTGAATTTGGCTTTAAATTTGGCTTTGAGAGTGTTCTAATTAGTCATAGTCTAGGCCTGTAGATGATAGAACCAATCTACAGTAACACCTTTTAAAGTTTCCATGAATATCCTGACTGCTACATCCTCATACTCCACACCTATTATGCCACAGGCTATGTTATAGGCTACAATATGTTCATTAGGATGAACCTTCCCATCACCATAGAACTTGGAGAAAATTTTCCTTGAACTGTGTGATAGCTCATGTAGAGGTGGAGTTAAATTGAGTGGGCCAAAAGATTTACCCTAAGGACCTTGAATTGCCATTGTATGACTGTGGAAAGCTGGAATAACAAATCTCAGAGGGGTAAGTATTGACAAAGATTTAGTAATAGTAGAAATGGATGCTTTGCCTAATAATAGAGACTTGACTTTAGTAGGAAGAAAGCTCTCGATTCATTGGAGGTGAGATGGTGAAGGAAACACGTCAAAATTACTTTGTTTTACCAACTTGAATATAGGGTCAACAATACCTTTAGCCCTTCAGCTTTGCATATACCATGGATCTGCCAGAGTGTAAAAATAAAAATGGAAAAGAATTGGCACTACTTCAGCTTAAAGCTTGAGGCTTTACACTGCATGTTCTTTCCCAGTTGGTGTGGAGGAAGATGGTAAGGCTATAATGAAAATGGGTAAGACATAGAATGGAGTTGCCAGAGTCTATAATAGATAAGGGTAGGGACTGCTTCAATCTAAAACTTGAGGCTTCAGATTGCATGTAACATCCCCAGCAAAGTTGCCAAAAATTATTGGGTGAATATTTTGTCACTAGCTAACTGATGAGAAAAATAGGTCTCTTCAACCACAACATATGGAGATTGGTCATATAGATGTTTAGGTTTACTACATCAAAATGGGACAAATCTCTCCTCTCATCAAGGGGAGGTTCCCTATAAATATTTAGGAGCTATATACTATATATATATATAAGTAGAAAATAACACTCAAGGGTAGGATAAACCATCCATCTCTCTTTTTTTAGAGATGATGTTAACAAACAAAGGAGAAGATCTTGGTGAAAATGCTAAAGGCACTTCTCTTCTTTCATAAGTGATATGCAAGAAATAGTAGGAGTTCTTTCAGGTAGTGACAAGTAACTAGTAACCAAAGGCATAGTAACCAGCAGACTGAGATGTAGCACAAAGTCTCCACCTCAACTACCCAAAAGTGAGATACGAAGGACAATGAGGGCATAAAGTCATCCCAAGGTCCTTTACATAGAAATAGAATATGAAGGATAATGAGGGCACAAAGTCATCCCAAGATCATTTACATAAGAATAGAAAGAAAACACACTAAGGCAATTGTGGGGGCATAAAGTCTCTCCACAGTTGGCTTCAAGACACCTTTCTGATTATTTTCACTAATTCTAATTATTCAATTAAATGGACAAAAAACATATTATGGAAACATAAATAATAATAATTTCCCCAACAACCAAGCTATTCTAGCACAAAGTCTGAAAAGTCACTTGTTTTCTTATTTAAATAATGAAATATGATCAATAATCTAAGCACAAAGTCTCAGTAATGCCTTTCAATTTGGGCAGAGTTTTATTTTTGATAACAGAGAGAGATCTCTCAAAACAATAAGAGGGAGTCCAATATATAGTGCTAAAAGAAAGACTTAGGCACTTTGTTTCACAAAAATGGCTTATGATGCATTCAATGCCTTTAATGCATTTTAAATTCTTTCCATGGGATATGCTGGAATTGAATGTCAATTTTTAATATGGGCCGCCTGATGTATTTCTTGATGTGTGCACAACTATTCACTCTACTCAATGCATTATTGAATGTTTGCACTCTCTGATTCTATCTAGTGGACTGCTTCACTTTCTAGAAACATATCCCATGCATAGATATTTTTGATCTTTCTCCATCGTTCCCCCTTTCCTTGCTATATTTCATCCTTTTCTATGTGATTTGAGCTCTCAGGCTATCTTTTCCCTTTTGCCCTACATGTCTCTGAATGCCTTTGGGTCTATCTCATTTGAAATCCAACAGCTAGTTGGTTGCCCTAAATTTGATGGTTATGGGCCCGTCGTCCTCCTTAGCAATTCCTTTGTGTCTTTCCCACTTGGTTTAGCTACTTTCCACTGATCTTAACAAGTGACACATGGTACGTTCCACTATGAAATAGGCAAGGACACATGGCAGCATCCACTTAACTTATAGAAGCTCTAGACCCCTTTTGAGAGTCCCATAAAAGATGACACGTGGTGGCTTCCATTGAGCTCCTAAAAACATTGTAGAAACATTCAGGACTCTTTTGGATCCACATAGATGTAGACATTTGTCATACTTCGCTTGACTTTAGCAACTCACCCAAGGCACACCACAGTCCTTATAAAACAAAAGGAAGAAATTATGGATGTTGACACTTGGAAGCTTTTTTTGAGTTATAATAGAACACATGGCACATTTTCTAGCTTTTAAACTTATTAGAAACTATGTCCTCGCAGATGACACTTGGTAGCTTCTACTTCGACTTTATAAGAGAGACATGGGAGCTTCTGCTACACTTTGAGGTTTGATCTTTCTCAAAGGGAACTTGCCCTTCTGAGTCTTAAAAGATGGTTAATTTTTTGAATGTTGAGTGTCCCTTGAGAGGGTACCTACCCTTTAGGGTCTTTCAAGCAGCCTTCGGGCTTTAATTTCTTTGGATAAAATGTCTAAAGGAATTCCTTAGAACAGTTTGTCCAAAGGAAATCTTTCTTTCACTTTGTCTTTTTCTGTCGATAATTTTTCCACTGGCTTTTCTCTTTAGTCATACTTATTTCCTTTAGATAAAATTCTAAAGGAATTCCTTCAAACTTTTTGTCTGAAGGAGATGGTCCTTAACAACTTTGCCACGGGAACTTTTCTGAAGGAATTCCATGTTCACTTTTGCTCGCTGCCCTCTGCAAGGGCACTTGGCTTATTTCATTTCCCTTTATAAGGGCACTTGGCTTTGGGGCACTCCCTTGAACCTATCAATTGAACTGACCGATTGAACCAACTTTGGTTCAATGGTTTAATTTTGCATTTGCAGCCATCTTTTTGTTTAAGTATTTTGATCGCTTAAACAAAATGCATTGAACCAACCACTCGTTAAACCTTTAAACCATTAACCTCGTTGAACCTTTAAACCAAAATGGTTTAATGGTTCAAGCCTTCTTCTCTTTGATAAGTGTTTTAAAGCCATTGAACCTTGAAGTGGTTGAACTTGTTGAACCTTTGCCGAAGCACTTAACTCTTGCTGATGACGTTGAACCTTTGAACCCATTGAACCCATTGAACCAAAATGGTTCAAGATTCAATGGTTTAATGGTTCAATGGTTAAATCCTTGCTTAGAAGCTTGCCAATGGAAATTTTTTATTGAACCAACCTTGAAATTGCCTAAGTGTTGAGAGCTTGTTTCTTTCATGCAGAGTCTGTAGAAATCAACTTATGAAGTTCGTATAACTAAGTCTATAGAAATGAGTCTGTAGAATTGAGTCCATAGATTCAAGCCTGTAGAGTCCATAGTTTTCTCTAGGTCTCTCAAGCCTTGAAAGAGTCCATAGATTCAAGCCTATAGAGTTCGTAGATTCAAGTCTATAGATTCCATAGATATCTGAAAAATCTTGAATAATGAAGAATTTGAATGCTCATAACAACTTTTGAAAATGGAAGAGAGGATTTTGGTCTGTTGAACTAGAATAGTTCATATGTTGTCTCAAAAATGAGCTAAAATTTTTGGGGAAAATAGTAACTACCACTAAATTCCACAAATTTTATTCCAAGGGACCCTTATAACCCCTCCAAAAGTTTTTTTCCCATGTAAAGACTTAGGAAAGATATGAGCACTAGAATACCCCTCATCAAGCTTGTTTCTAATATTTTGGCATGCTTGAGCTCCTTCTAGGATAAAAATATATTCATGATAAGTTCCTCTACATAATATGAGTTAAAAAAATTCTATATCCACCTCCATAACATGTCTCAATCATCTGTATAGTCCACTAGAAGTTAGAAATGAAGATGGACCTCTAATTGGTTCTAGGTTACCTCAAAGCCCTATAGGTCTAATAGGCACCTTTCTATATTTGGATGCTAGGACTGATATCTCATATTTATTTTCTTAATTTATGAATTTTCACATCCAATTTTATCTTACCAATCCACTACATGACCCTCTAAACACTCTTCTTCACCTTCTTATCTCATTCACAACTAGGCATAGTGAAAGCTTACCTAGTTAGATTGTATGCATGGTTAATTTATTCACCTTGAGGGGTATAAAATTTATATATTAATTAAATATAATATATTTTGATTCCATAAAACTCATTTTATGTTTCTATAAGGTTAAAAAATCTCAATATTAAGTTCATTATCTATTTTGCATTCACTAGCTCACTTTGTCAAACCCTGATTTTCTTGGACTAGCTAACTTCTGAGATAAAATAGTGAGGTATATACCTTATTCCTTAGTAAAATTTATTATTTTTGGAGTTTTTACAAGTATTTATTATCATATTTAACAATTTTTTTCTTTATTCCATGGTTTAGGTGTCTAACCAGCTCTAAATGCCCAAAAAAGGCCTCTAAAAAGCCTATTTTCCTACATTTTCCTCCAACCCACCTAAGAGTAACAATTTCATGATAAAAAAATGATTATAGTATTTTTTTAACATTATTATAATATAAAATTCATGATCATTAAGATTTTAACTGACCCCAAAACCTTCCTTTTCCTTGGATTCTATACACTTGCCTATTGAGCAAAGAGGTTTCCTAGCTCATTGTACGAACTATTGCCCTTTGGCCAAGTAGGGAAATAAGATGATCACTTCGGTATAATTTTAGGATTTTTTAAACACTATAATACCTATCAAAATCCATTATAAATATTATTTAACCTTCCTTTATTCCCTAGACAAGTCTGCTCCTTTATCTCACCTTCATGTTCCAAGACTACAACATAGTGGTTATAGGTGAATATAGGGGATTAAGAGACCCTTCGTAGCTTTTTAAAGAATATTTAAAAATTTATGAGCTTATGAGGATTTATATATATATATGGATAAATAATCCATATTCTTAATCCGTTATCTCATGCTTGAATTAGCCCTTCTTATGCATTTTTAGTCAAAACTGGGTACTATTGTATTCTAAGTTAGACCCCTATCATTTTACCCTTGTACTCTAAATTATACACCTATCCTTTTACCATATTAATGATGTATGAGTGAATTAATTACATCATTAAAACCATAATTAAATAATTTACACTTCTACCAAACACCTCAACTCTTCCAAACACTTCAACTAGAACTTGCTTTCAACTTGGTGAATTATTAACTAGCACACTTTTACTTTGACTACTATAGGTGTAATGTGCATCACCTATAGAATATTTTATTATTTTAAATGTTCCTTAAATCATATTTGAAATAAAAACATGTTTTTTAACCAATATTATTCATTGGAAACCTTCAAAACACCATTGGGGCATCTAACCTAGGGTCACTGTCTCATACCCTGTTGGACTGATAAACCCTTACCTGTAGGATTTATTAGGATTAAATGATATGATAATAGTGATTATAATACTATTTTAAATCCATTTCAGATATAAAATTACTCATATTTATGTTAGGTTCACCTATATGTTTCATGGAGGCCCAAATTGTGTCCTTATTGGACTGGGACACCGCTACCCCTTAAGACCCTATTATAGGTGCACACAAGGGTTAGTTAAGGTGACTATGATGGAAAAAAACTTCTTGAGATCCCATTGAGATCAAAAAATATGTTTTTTTACCTTTAACACACCTTATATGGATAAATATCATCAAATATATGCCTATGTCACTATTTATTCACCTTACCTTTACTAGCACCTGTAGGTGGTAATTTCCATGCTTGAAGGGTACCTATAGGTAGTTATAGGGGTCTATAAAACCTTATTTTAACACCTTATTATTAAAATATAAGTCATTTGACCTCATTTCATTATTTTAAAACCATTATTCATAACCCATTTGCTCAATGTTGCTCCTTAGGGTGACAAAAGGCCATTTACTCCTATAGGCCTATAGATATTATTGAAGCATTTAATTATGTTCTAGGGCATGTTTGAGGTCGCAAACAACATACCTTACATCATTTTATAACCTTCATAAATTTCATAGGTATTATATATGATATTTGTCACAAAATTCACCTCATCTTAGGCCTTGAAGCCTCTTGAAATTATGTCATATGGGGTCTACAAAAAAACTTTAGAGCTCTATTTTGTTTTTTTAGGGAAAGCTTCCCTAAACTCAGTCCTTTGTCTCTTCAGCATGATTGTAGACTCCTTTTCTCATTTTCCACTTTGCATGAGTCTATCAATGCTTGATTGTCATAAAAAAACCCTGAGTAGGTGTCCAATTGTCTCTTCCTCTCCATGAAATCATTTTAGTACCTTGCTCAGCCACTTGTAGGTGGATGTTTTAGTATACCAATAGTGAACTAGACATGAACAATATGGAAATTTCTATGAAAGTGAACTTTATATGCTTCCATCAAGAATGCCGATACACATATATAAATTCTAAGAGTTTAAAAAACATCTTTTACCCTCCACACCTTAGTATGACATCATCAAGGCCCTATAGGTATACATAAGGATGTTTTATGCAGACATGACATGGAATTGGGAAGGAAAATGTTTGGTAATAGCTTCAAAACCATTATAATGAATTTATATACCTTTAATTAAGTGATGTCCATCAAGGACACCTTGAAACCATATTTAATACACCTTTTTCAACATGAAAATCAATTGCATATACGTGGAATAGAGCAATCAAGAACATCAAATGACTGTTTGAGCATGGCGAATATGTTTGGGGCCATATTTTTACATTTTTAAAACATATCAATGGGATATATTCAGCTCCTGATGTCTTAGACAACTGATACACAATGAATACTGGATAAGCCCATACATGTGATTGTAATTAAAGTTAGGCATGGAGTTAATAATAGAGGAAGACAAACTTGAAAACTACTCAAAGGATGACATGGTGAAACCAAAACATGGAAGGAGGTGTTAGTATGACTTTTATACCTATGAAAAACCATTTCCATTCTTCAAGAGACACCTATAGGAGAAAAAAATCTCAGTAAACAAGAAGAACTTTAGCTAAGATTGCACATGGTGACACCTTCTTACAGCATGGACTAATTTTCCAATCCAAACATTATGAAACATGAAACTAATAATGGAGACAATTTGATAATGAATCTAAAATACTCTAGATCCAACATCACCATCTAGTTCATATGAATTTGACCAAAATAGAGAAAAACCTATAGGGTATATGAAACAACTACCAAAAAATGATATTCAACTTAATGAAGATGTTTCATGAATCATAAGCCATGATTATTCAAAATATTTATATTTAAATTAATGCATCTAAGTTTACTATGACCTCCCAAAATTTTTTGACTTTAAAAATCTTGAACTGTCTATACTGAATAAAACCTTGAAAGGCACTTATGTGTGTCTAGTAAACCCAGAAAAGTGAATAATGGTTTAGGAATTAAAATGGAATTTATAGAGTGAAACAAATATTTTGATGAGTTTTGTGAAGTTTAATAGGCCCTACATGGTATTCTCCCATGTGGCACACTTCCCCATGGGCTTTACAAGAGCTATTTTGTCCCTTTTTTAGTTAGTTTCTATAATTTCAATTAGACAACTTACAATATTCTGATGTAACTAACATATTTTATATTTATGCTAATCTATTCAAATTTTTCAATGAAAATAGGACATATAGGAACCTTTATAACCGTGCCACTTGCATTTATGACCCTTAAAAGCATATAAAATGACAGAAAATGACAAATAAGCTAATGAAAGTATGACTAAGGATAGAATTACATTATATAACATAAAATAACATGTAATTCACTCCATTACAATAAATTATACCTATATAAAACTTATATAATTTAATTTGTTACCTATGGGTACCCCAATTTGACCTAACAGTCAAATTTGGTCACCAAATTGGTGTCTCATAGGGGTAGTATGCGTGCTATACTAGTTAGACTAGTAGCCTTATAATATTATGGGCCAATGGAGTCAATTATTTATTGAATACAATGAGAAATTATTTTCCTAAAACAATCACAACACACCAAGCAAACACAAGACAAAGCAAGACACACAAGACTCACACATGTGCATAAGCATGTAGGGAAAACAAGGGAAATAACAAACTATGTACAAAGAGAGAGGAGGACCTTAGTATCAATGTTTGAGATATATCCCATTTACTTGGATATTAAGCTCATCTCCATCCAACTTTGAGGGTTGGAAAGCATTGTTTTGCTTGAATTGTGTCATAACATAAGGGCCAATCCACAAAGCATCAAACTTTTTGTGTCTTCCAAGTTTAAACCTATCTTCATCCCATTTTATAAAAATGTCTTCATCTTTTAAACTCTTTGAAATGTATTTATTTTCAAAATATATCTTTCTTTTTATCTTGGTGAGCTCTCATAGTTTGCATAGCTTGATCTCTTATCTCCTCAAGCTCCATTAACTCACACAATCTAACTTTAATGCTTTAATTTTCTATCAATTCTAACTAATAAGTGAGATCCAAGGCTAGTAGCTCAAGTGAAATAGGTAGTATATATTATTTCCCATAAACAATTGTGTATGGTGAGTTTCCAGTGGCTCTTTTTTGGGTGATTTTATCAACCCAAAGAGCTATCTTCAACTTGGAATGCCAAGTCCTTTGGTTTTACTCTATTATTATTTTTATGATCCTAATTAGATTCTTATTGTTGGACTCAACTATTCCATTCCATTGTCGATAATAGTTAAAGGAAATACTAGGATAGATTCCATGTTTCAAATCGCACTCACTTCTCTTCATTATAAGAAAATCCATTGCATTATCTGAAATTATTATTGAAGTAGATCCAAACCTTGCCACTATGCTTTCATAGAAGTCTAGAGCTAAAATTTCATTTTCTTATTTGAGATGAACATCCTCCACCCACATTATAAAGTAATCTATAATATTTAACACCCATTAATGGCTAGCACTATAAGGTGGGTTGATTAGACCTATGCAATCTAAACCCCATTAAATAAAATGTTGATAAATTTTAATTGGATGGAGAGGAAATGTAGAAAGATTTTATTTACCATCAAAGAGAGCACATTTTTGACACTTCCTTACCCAAGTATGGGTGTCTTTGAACAAACTAGGCCAAAAGTATCCATCTTTCATAATCTTAGTAGATATGGTTATTAGAGTAAAGTGACCATCAGTTGGTCCATCGTGAAACTCAACACACCTCAAAAACACACCTAACAAGTCATTCCTAAACAAAAATCCATCAACAATCATATAAGTAATATATTATAATCTAAAGTACCTTATTTTAGCTCTATCTAGACCTTATGGACACTCATCATTTTTAAGAAAATTGAGCATATCTTGTGTCTAAATTCTTATTGATGAAGGTAAAGATATCATAGGGTCATGATGGAGTGCTAAAACAACCTATTTTTGTTCTTTCAAATCTGAAAAAAGATGCTCACATAACCCCTTTCCTTTCAAAAGCTTGGTTGTCTTGATTTATACATCATACTCCATCACTTTTGTGATCCAACCAGTCCTTTTTTCATTCAAGTCTCTACTCAAAAATAAAAATTTGACACTAGGATGAGGTATCAATATGTGAATATTATTTTTAGATAACATAATCCTAAACTTCTTTATACTTCTAATAACTTAAATTACTTGTTTTCTCAACATAGGTGTATCTTACCTCATAGCCTTCCAAACCTTGACTAAAGAAGGAAATAAGCTACTCCATATTTTCTTTATTTGATTGATTAGGCATGGAAGATATTGGATCCTCATTTACAAAGGTATATAAGTTGAAATAATTTGAGAAATTAGGACTTTCAAGAGTTGGATCTTGGGTGATGGCTCGTTTAGTCTATTCAAAACTTTCCTTCCTTATTCTAGTTTAATTGAACACTTCATCCTTCTTTAGCATAGAGGTTAGAGGATTGAATAAATTATAAAAATTAGGGATGAACCTCCTTATTAAATTAATTTTTACATAAAACATTTTCAAACCTTTCTTTTGTTTGGGAAAATCCAATGCCAATATTACACTCACCCTTTTAGGATCTATGTATAGGCCCTTATTAAAGACAATGTATCCTAAAATTTTTCCTTCATGGACATAAAAAATACACTTATTTGGGTTAAGAGATATTCCAAACTCTCTACATCTCTCAAAAATCTACCTAAGGTGATTCAATTAATCCTTTTCATCCCTAGAAAAAACTATGACTTCATCAAGATACACAAACACAATGTCATTTATTAGTCCTTAGAAATACATATCCATTTCATGTTGAAATGTATATCCAAAATTAGACAAGACAAAATCCATTTTCCTCTAATCATATGTAACCTATTTGGTATTAAATATTGTCTTATATTGATCACTTTCCTTCACCAAAATCTGATTGTACCCAAAATACCCATCAAGGAGAGAAAACCTTTCACTACCTACCACAACTTGAAAAATTTGCTCCATGGAAGGGAGAGGATAATGGTCCTTTAAGGAAACTCTATTAAAGTCTATAAAATCAACACATTACCTAATTTCCCCAATGTTCTTCCTAATAGGGACTAAGTTTTCCAACCAAGATGAATGCTTAATAAGGAAAATGATTTTGGACTCAATCAACTTAGTGAGTTCCTTCTTCGTGAGAGGCTCAATCCTAGAATTGATTGGACTTTGTCTTTGCCTAATAGGCTTATCATTATCATCTAGATATATGGTATGTTGATCTAATTTTTGGTAAAATCCTTTCAAATAAATATATTATCATTAAAAGACATCAAAAAACTCTTTGTATAGCTTAATGAAAGCATATTTCTCTTCACTAGTACATACCTTCCAAAGTGTAAGTAACTTATCCTTGAATAATTGTAATCTATCATATTTTTATTTCTTAGTAGACATGATTACCTTTTATTTCTTCAACTAGTCATGATCATTAAAGATAATCTCATGTCTAACTAGGTCCTTAGGGAGCTTTTTTGACTTTAATTGTACAATTTGCCCTCCATATTGTTGTTGTAGTTTGTACTAATTATTCAAAGAAAACTTAACCTCCTCTTGTATAAAAAGTGATATTTTTTGGTCACTATCAAAAACATTCCAATTAGTGACATTATCTTTTATGGAGGGCCTTACAATCACCTTGAGATGTGGTTGATTCTTATCTTCTCTTATCCCTTTTGTAACATCAAACTAAGCTCCAATTGCTGCCATCCTATCAAAATGTTTGTTGTCTTCTCTTGGGATAGATGTGATGTTGAAATCTTGGAAACACTTCAAAATATCCCACACTCTATGATTATATGACTTAAGCAAAGAGTTCTTAGTCACATTTTGGCCTCTTATTTAAATCACATTTAACTCACTATCACTCTAAACTTGTAATTCTTCACACTTATTTTCTTGTCCCACTCAAGGCCATGAATAAGGGCCTCATATTCTACCACATTACAATTATAATAGAAGTGAGATCTGAAAGTGGAATAATACCTTTCTTTTGATGGTGAAACCAAAATTGCTCCACCACCTACCCCAACCTTACTTTTAATACATCAAAGAATAACTGCCATAAACCATCCATGTCTTCACTTGGTTTGATCAAGTTTGGAATGAAATATTCCTCCTCATACATTCAATACACTATAATACCAACTTATTCTATGAATTTTTATGGATAATTCTCATAATGTTCATCTCCTCATTCATCTAAGTATAAATCAAAAACTCCTTTAAGATAAGATGTTCGAGATTGATCTATGTGAAGTTCCTCCTCGTCAATAATGACATAATTGACATTTTACACTTTATTAATTTAAGTATGTAAATGACTGTGATGGATAGGATCTAATTCAATCTTCACCTTAGTACCATACTTTGTCCTAAAAACCATATAGGACCAATTGTTTGTTAAGTATCCACCTATCTTAGTTGCAAACTCTCTTGAAAAATAAAGACAAAAGTATGGAGGGACATATGACACAACCACATCATGAATAATGGAAAAAGTAAGGAAATCATGCAAAATCAAGTTCAAATACTTTAATTCTCCTAAGGTTTTTACTGGTGATCCATCTAATTATAAAAATCCTTTAGCCTTTGGTTCATAATTGAGGCCTAGTTTATCCATTATACACTTAGGAATAACTGAAGTACTAACCCCAATATCTATGATACAATTGTGAACTAAGTAATCACCAATTATAAGATATAGGTAAAAAGGAGCAGTATTATCAATTTTATTCACTTGTTCCTTAATGGACTGAGTTCCATTCACTAATACAACATTGTCATTTTTGGTTGATCCAACTTGCTTACCTAGTCCTTGAAATTCCTTTTGAAGCATATATTTTTATCTCAATATTTTTAATGAATCCCATAATTAAATATTCATGTGAAACTTATTCATTTTATCCATAACATTTATATAAGTATTTCTCACCTTAAGAGTCTCTTTGGAAGCACTAGTGCCTTGTGTTGTAACTTGTGAAGGTGGATGTGTAGGAGTAGGCCTTGCATTCTGAAACATTTGATTTTTCTACACCTTAGGGCCTTAGTTATATCCCCCCAATATTAGAGATGATTTAGGAGTCAAAATAGGTCATTGATTATCCCTTTGTGTCTCTTCAATATCCATTTTCTTAGACCTAGTGTTAGAGGCCACATTAAAATTCACATTACTTGCATTACCCAAATGATTTATGAGAGTAAAATCAGTTTGAGTTTTCCCATTATCCATTCCAATTTTCATTGGCACCTCAAAATTTTAAACTTGATATGTTTAATTACCTTGCATAGTCATGGCTTGATTATGCATCTCATTAGCATATGCAACTTGGTCTTGGTTTTGGTCATAGGAGGGATACCATGGTTGTTCTTGAACAAAGTTGTTTTGATTAGGAATAATAAATTTGGAAGAAGATGTGGAATTAGGATTATAACTTTCATAAGGTATGGCTTGGGTGATTTGACCTTATCCTTGAGTATTACCCTAGAAAGGAGTACTATTGGTTTGTCGAAACTAATTATAGGTCTGGTATGGCATATAAATTTGAGCTTGTTACCTTTTGAGAGTAACCAATTAATTGGTAACACTTTGGAGAAAACTTTTGACTTCATGGATCTCATTATTTGGGACAATGGCAGACTTTTCTTGACTAGGCAAAGGAGCCAAGGTAGGTAATACAACTTGACTAGGAGGCTACAAATCAGGGAACAATGGCATTGGTGGTTTAGGAGAAATCTTCTCTACTTAAAAAAGATAATTCTCAGCATTAATAGGTATCTCATAGGTAGTAGGTAGTGTATTCCCACCCATAGATTGAATCATCATAGATAAATCACTATTCAATGCTTTTATATAGTATAATAAGGCATAATTTGGATTAGGTATCACAAGGGATAGGATTCTATCCCATGTCTTTTGAAATCTAATGTTAAAATCTGGCATTAAATCTTGTGGTGCCCTCTTTATAGTGATCAATTACTCAGCTAGTGATAGGTGATCACTCTTCTCTCCAAACCTTTTAGTCAATAGATCTCCTAGTTCATCCCATGAATGATATAATTTTAAGGTAGAGTCCCATACCAATCTAAAGCTTTCCATTTGAAACATAATGAAAATAACCTAATAGCCACATTATCTTGATTGATATTATGGATATTTCAAAAAACCATTATGTTTACAATGTGTTCAATGGTAGTAATAAGACTTTCTCCACTAAAAGATGGAAAACTATTGAGGGTTTCTCCTAGAATTTGATCATATTGGGAAAGATTCAAAAGAGATGATTTGGTGAAAGGTATAAAAGGTTGCCTCTTAGCTATATTAGAATGTAGAATATGAGTATTAGGAGTTGATCTAAACAATAACTTGGACTTATTAAACACCAACTCCTTTGAATAAGGATGAGTATTCACAAACCTAAACTTTTTGAAAGAATATAAAGGAAATTATACAAACTCAAAGGGTATACCTTTAGTAGATGACTTAGTGGTCACATTTAGCATGGAAATTAGGGATGGATCAACAACTAAAGGGTTGATAAATTTAGTGGAGTTTTTGGGTATTGGATGCATATGTTATTTTAGTTGTAACTATGCCAAGACCAACACCAATCTTAGATAATATTCTAGGACTTAAAGTCCCACTAGCTATGCCATAAACTATTGTCACTTTGATTTGCACCCATTGAGTAAATTCCTATCGATCCTCATCTAAGTGGTACAATGAAAACATGTCTCTTGTTTTGGGTGATAATTTTGCCAATTTGAATCTCTAGAAGGGCTAGTTTCCTTGATGCATTCTTTGAAGCACTCTGTTATCTATCAACTTTGCATGAAAAGGGTTAAGAAGACAACTTAAAAAAACTAGAGGTGATTCACCAATACTATATTTCCCCCTATTGATTGAACGTATACTACTTAGAGGTAAGCAAGGCTTTTTTCACACAAAACTCACAATTATAGTTGCATTATCACACCAATGTTTCATAAGCTAGGTTAAATAGGGTATTTTGACACTTAAGAGGGTAATAAATGATTCATTTATGTAATACAATCATGAGACACACCTAATACACTTATAAACTTATAAAAGAACACTAAAAAATACCTTTTAAGAATTGCTCTTCTACACACTTGGTGAATAATTAAGGATAACATACTAGAAAAGATCATCTTATACTAGACAAGACTAACAAGGTTACAATAAAACTCAATTATAAAACATGTAATTATTAAAAAACCACTTTTTTATTTTTTGAAGATTCATTCAAGTACAAAATTATCTAGGGTTTCACCATCAACCAATAGATGCTACTAAAAAGAGCCAAAAGAGTCAATATTTATAGCCTTTGAGATAAGGACAAGACAAGGGAAGTATAAAGGCCACATGGAAACTTTAAAATATAATAAAATGGGTTTAAATTTCATGAGAAATATGTATGGAATGAACCATGCAATCATGAGGACAAAGTGTCCATACAAGTCATGAAACTGATGAAAAGTAGCATAAAACTCTTAGTGTTGTCTCAAAAAATTTCCTTCATAATTTAAACCTATTTTAATGTCCCACCACTAACTATGGATAGGCATAATGATTGGGATAATAGGTAAGTCATTCAATCATGCATTTCCATGAATTGGTTTTATTCCTATTCATATAGAAACTCTTAGGAGGCTATCACTATCTGTAGTCTAAAAACCTCCCTTTTTAGTCACCTATGACACTTGGACTCAAAAATACCTTTAGTTTTCCATGAAAATCCATGAGAGGGAGTGAATTAAACATTTAAAGACCTATCATATCATTAGAAGCATCAGGCATGCTTCTAAAAGTCTTACACTTAGAGTTTTCACCCTTCTAACCCTTGTGTCCACTATGTGAGTTTTGACTGGATAAAAGGAGAGCTATTTTTTGAATACTTATAAGTTTTCCATTAGTAATAAATTACCATTAGGAGTTATATAAATTCTATATCCTTCATCTAAACTCGATTACATCTTTTGAAACCTCTTATAACCTTAAAAACAAAAAAATGGTTAAAAATACCCTATTTTTCATGATGTTTGTAAAATTCCATATATCTTATCTAGGTGGGAGATATCATTATGGAGTCCTATAAATTATTAAATATATTTTTTTTCCGAACTATGTCATTTGGATATGTCTCCAAGCTTGTTTTCTCCATCAGGTCATGGTTGAGGGTTTAGTAGGGTTTTACATAGTTTTTGGTCTTAATATTTATTCATAAAGCTATGAAATTGGAAATACCACTAAATTCCAAAAAAAATATTCCAAGGGACATTTTTAACCCCTCCAAACTCCTTTGGTTCCCAGGCAAATACTTAGAAAAGATATGAGCACTTGAAGACCCCTCATCGAGCTTGTTTCTACTCTTTTGGCATGTTTGAGCTCTTTCTATGTTAAAAATAACTTTAATGTAGGTTAATATACATAATATGAGTTCAAAAATGTCTATATACACCTCCATAACATGTCTAAATCATCTGGATAGTCCATAAAAAGTTAGAAATGAAGATGGACCTCCAATTGGTTCTAAGTATCCTCAAAGCCTAATAGGCTTAATATGCACCTTACTAAATTTGGCTGTTAGGACTGATATAATCATAGTAATTTTTTTGAATTATGAATTATAGAATCCAATTTTATCTTAAAAATCCACTACATAACCCTCCAATAACTTTTCTTCACCTTCTTATCTCATCCACCAACTAGGCCTAGTGAAAGCATACCTCGTTGGACTATATGCATGGGTAATTTAGTCACCTTGAGGGTTTAAAAATTGATATAGTGATTCAAGATAATATATTTTACTTAAATAAAACTCTTTATATTTTTATATTATGTTCTTAAATCTCCATATCAAGTTTTTTATCCATTTTACATTCACTAGCTCACTTTTCCAAACCCTGATTTTCTTGGACTTGCTGACCTCTGAGACAAAATAGTGAGGTATATCCCTTATGCATTAGGTAAATTTATTATTTATAGAGTTTTTAAAATTAATTATGATCATATTTACCAAATTTTTTTTATTAATTTGATGGTTTAGGTGTCTAACCATATCCAAATGCCCAAAAAAGGCCTCTAAAAAGCATATTTTCCTACATTTTCCTCAACCCCACCTAAGACTAACCCTTCCATGCTAAACCCATTCTTATATGATTATTCAACATGATTATAATATCAAATTAATTCTAAAAAATATTTTAAATGATCCCAAAACATTCCTTTTCCTTGGATTCCTCATACTTGCCTATTGAGCAAAGAGGTTTCCTAGCTCATTGTATGGACTATTGCCCTTTGGCCAAGTAGAGAAAGAAGTTGATCACCTTGGTAGAATTTTAGGATTATGAAAAAAATATAATATATATAATGAGACATTATACATTGATTTTAACCTTCATATATTCACTATAAAAGTTTTCTCATTTATCTCACCTTCATGTTTCAAGATTGCAACATAGCGGTTGTAGGTGAACACAGGGGCTAAAGAGACCCTTTCTAGATTTGTATAGATTGTTTAAAAATGAATTATATTATGATTATTTTTATTTATATGGATAAAGGATCAATATTATTAATAAATAATTCCATTTTTGAATTAGCCCTTATGCATTTTTAGTCAAAATTGGGTACTATTATACTCTGACTTAGATCCCTATCCTTTTACCCTTGTAGGTGCCTATTTTATCACTTTAAACCTATTAATTATGTGTGATGTAATTTATTACATAATTAAATCAATAATTAAATTATTTAAAATTCTATCAAACACCTTAAATTTGCCAAACACGTCAACTAGACCTTGTTTTTAACTTGGTGAACTATTGACTGAGACACTCTTAGTTTTACTATTATAGGTGTAATGTGCATCACCTAGAGCTTATGTTATTATTTTAAATGTTAATTAAATCCAATTTTAAGTCACAATATGTGTTTTAACCAATATTATTCCTTTTAAACCTTAAAAACACCATTGGGGTATCTAACCTAGGGTCACTATCTCATACCCTATTGGACTGATACACCCTTGCATGTAGCCTTTATTGGGCTTCAAATGAGATGATAATAGTGATTATAAACCTATTTAAAATCCCTTTTATATTTCATATTACTAATAACTATATTAGGTTCACCTATATGTTCCATGGAGATCCAAACTATGTCCTCATTAGACTGGGACACCCCTGTCCCTCAGGACCCTACTATAGGTGCACATAGGGGTTGGCTAAGGTGACTATGATGGAAAAAACCTTCTTGAGTTCCCCTTGAGGTCACTAAATATTATTTATTACCTTTAAATTACCTCATATGGCTAAACATCATCAAATAAATTCCTATGTTACTATTTATTCACCGTACCTTTACTAGCTCCTATAGGTGGTAATTTCCATGTTTTAAGGTATTTGTAGGTAGTTATAAGGATCTAAAAAACCTTATATTAATTAATTATTGTTATAATTAAATTAATCTTACCTAATTTACTTAATTTAAAACCATCAGTCATAAACCATTTGCTCAATGTTGCTCCTTAGGGTGGCAAAAGGCCATTTACTCCTATAGGCTTGTAGATATTGATAAAGAATTCCAATGTGTTTTAGGGTATGTTTAAGGTCTCAAACAACATACCTTCCCTCACTATCTAACATTAATTATTGGTATATTTATTTTCTATGATATATGTCACAACATTCACTTCATTTTAGGCTTTGAATCCTCTTTCATGTATGTCATAAGGGGTATGCAAAAACCCTTTTGAGCTTTATTTTGTTTTTTTAAGAAAGGATTCCCTAAACTCAGTCATTTGTCTCTTCAACATGATTACACACTCCTTTGCTCATTTTAAAATTTGTAAGAGTCTTTCAAGGATTTATTATCCTAACATAACCTTAAGTAGGTGTCTAGTTGTCTCTTCCTCTCCATGAAAGCCTTTTAGTACCCTACTTAATCACTTGTGGCTGGATGTTTTGGTATACCAATAGTGAACTAGATATAAACAATTTGTAAATTTTTATGAAAGATAACTTTTTATTCTTCCATAAAGAATTCAAATCCACCTCTATCAATTCTAAGAGGTTGGAAAGCATATTTTACCCTTCCACACCTCAGTATGACATCATCAAGGCTTTGTAGGTGTACATAAGGATGTTTTATGTAGGTAGGACATGGAATTGGGCAAGAACATGATAGGGAATATCTTAAAAACCACTAATATTAATTTTTAAACCCTCAATTAAGCTATCTCCATCATTTAAACCTTGAAACTTGCTTTAATACATAATTTTCAACATGAAAATCACTTGCATATATGTGGAATATAACAATCAAGAACATCAAATGACTATTTGAGCATGGTGAATATGCTTGGGACCACATTTGAAAATTTTATAAACATCTCAATGTGCTCTCTTCAAATCTTGATGATATATAAAATTGATACACTATGAATACAACTCCATAGATAAGATGGACAAGCCCATACATGTGATTTTAACTAAAGCTAGGCATATAGTTGATAATGGAAGAAGATAAACTTGTAAACTACTCAAAGGATGACATTGTGAAAACAAAACATGGAATGAGGTGTTAATATGACCATGATACCTATGAAAAACCATTTCCAAACTAAAATATACCCATAAAAAAAGAAATTTAGCTAAGACTGCACATGGTGACACCTTCTTGCAACATGGACAAATTTTATCATACAAACATTATGAAACATGAAAATAAGAAATGGAACAATATAAAAAGTAATAAAAAATCATTTATAGCCAACATCAGTAATTGGTTCATATGGATTTGACCAAATTAGAGCAATATCTATAGGGTACATGAAACAACTACCAAAAAAGTATAATCAACTTCATGAGGATGGTTCATGAAGCACAGAACACTATTATTCAAAATATTTATATTTAAATTAAGGTATATAATTTTAATAAAATTTACCAAAATTTTTTTACTCGAAACAACTTCAACTGTCCATACTGAGCAAAAACCTAAAAGTCACTTTTACTTGTCTAAGAAACCAAAAAAAGTGTAGAACGATTTTGGCATTAAAATTGAATTTTTAAAGAGAATAAATTTTTTATATGAGTATTAATAATTTGAATATACCCTCCATAATATTCTCCCACATGGCACACTTCCCCATGCACCATACAAGTGCCATTTTCTTCCTTTTTTAATTAGTTTCTACAATTTGAATTAGATAACTTGAAATATTATGGTGTAAATGACATCCTTGATATTTATACTAACATTTTGGATAGTTTCAATAAAAATAAGACACTTAATCACCTTGGTAACCATGTGACTAGCAGTTATGACCCTTAAAAGCACATAAAATGACATGAATTAACAAATAAGCTAATGAAACTATGACTAAGGCTAGAAGTGAGTTAGATAACATAAAACAACATGTAGTAAACCCCATGAAAATAAATTATACCCCTATAAAAAATATATAACTTAATGCTTTACCTAAGGGTGTCTTAATTTGACCTAAAAGTCAAATTTGATCAACAATCATTAATAGGACCTGGATTGGCTAAAGATGATGTTTGATATGGTTATGGCCCAATTAGAGATGATTATCAAGCATAAATCAAGGTTATAACCTAGAATATAGATTAAATATGATTGGGTTCTAAAATAGATATGATGGTCGTATGACTAAAGAAGCCACAAATAACTAGGCATACGAGGATGCACAAAGTGATGAAAGGAATGAATAAAGGAATAAAGGTTAATCATTGGGAATGATTTAGTTTTACCTACAAATGAGGAGATTCTCATCTTTATTAGCAATAATAAAACTATAATGGCTAATGGGGTTGATTTTATCAAGGTGGGTGGAAGGCTTTGCCAAGATGCCAAGGAGAAAATTCGATGGCTCCATTGATTATAAACCTTCTTGAAGCTGATTTTTGCTATACAATGTGATGGTAGGAATAATGATAGAGAACCATGAAGAATTGGATAAAATATGCATAAGGATTGACTCATGATCCAATAAACACTCAAAAATAATGTACCAATCATAAAAACCATGATGACAATGTTAGCATATGAATATGGATGGACTTAATAATAATACACAAGGAATCACCCAATGAATGCATATAGATTGAGTTGAAGCAACAACGTCGAAAGAAAAAAAAAGGAAAACATATAGACAAAGAAAGAAATATAAATAAACAAACACACAAAAAACCTAAAATAAACAAACAATCAAAAAACTCGAAAAGAAAATTAATAAAACATCCTAACAATGACCATGCCCTAGTAGGGAAGATCGAGGATAACTAACTAGGCTTAGATAGGACAAATATTATTGGATTTTGAAATATTTGAATATTTTTGGAAATTTTAGGTATCGTAATTTGTTATAAAATGATAAGATACCTACTCGTAAAATGGTAAGAGCATTTGGATTAGGTTTCTCATAACAAATAGTGAGAACACATAGAAAGGGGGATTGAAGTAACCTCAACATGAATTGATCATGGCCCACATAGTCCCAAAATGACCTCAAGTCACAATAATTATATTCATATAGAAGGCAAGGAGAAAAATGACTAGGTCCAACAAGCTCACAAACTTTCACTTGAATGACAAGGAAAATGAAAACAAAAATGGCAAGGTGATGTGACAATGCATGGTAAATAAGTGTTTCCCCTAGTTTTCCCATAGGTGGTTATAACTAGGATACAATGGCATAGGTCAAGGATACTAATTTTCCCATAGGTAGTTATAATTAGTAAAAATACTAGTGGGAAATTGATTTTCCCATAGGCATTTATAATCAAGCTCACATAAAAAAACTTGATATAGGATGAAATATGAAAGATATCTTTCCAGATCAATTATCACACTACTTTCATAGACTATCATTTAAACATAGAATTTGATTGATTATTGAAACTTTATCAGAATATCCTCACAAAAATTGTGGGAAGAACCAAAGGAACCAAAATCAAAATAGGATTGGGTGGGATGACTAAAAATAAGATTTGGCATAGATAAGAATGGAATGATAATATGGCATGGTCTTGCTTTAGGATAAGTACGGTTTGATAGAATGGATAAAATGGTAAGAGATTTTCCCCCAAGTGATGGGGTGAATGGTAGGATATATGACAATAGAAAAAGGATATGTGATAATGACATGGTACATGTTTTTGGTTGATGATTGGTTGTTGGGTTTAATATATTTGACCTAGGTATGGTAAATGGCATATAATTCTATTGTTCCTACTAAAGTGGAGATACACATCCTAATTAGAAAATAATATAAATAGAATAATTGATCATGTTAATTAATACCCTACACCTTGTCTAAATAGTTTATTTGTCAATAAATACCTCTAAATTTGGATGAAAATAATGTTTTTATGATCTTCATTGGTCATTGATTCTGATTCTTTTAAACTTCAAGACAATGTATTTTTGTATCCTCTACAAAGGAAAATGTAGCTGTGGATGGTAAATAGGGATAAATTTTGGATGATAGGTTTTTTGTGGTGATGGAATGGTGGATGATAATGGAATGAATGGTTTTTAGGAAAAAAAAAAAGATTGACATTTTTAGGCACACACAGTGTTACTCATTCTAGATTTGACATAACTTTGGATGTGGCAAGGCTGAAGACTTCTAAATATTTTCTTGATAAGAATGCTAGGTTTATCTATTATTTGGGCCTAAGAGTAGCTACCATCTTGATTATGATGTAAATTTGAAGGTATATTTATTTTATCTTTGATAATGTCTTCATTAAGAAGAGAATAACTTTTATGCTCAATGATTGGTGCCTCAATAAGGTTTCTATCAATGAAGTTTTCTTGATTATTCCATAATGACTTTGAGAAGGTTTCACTAAGGAACGTTAAATTTTGAATTTAATTGTCTTTTATCACCTCCAAAAAGGTTTTACTATAAGATACTGAGTTTGAACTTTGATTATCCCATAGTGCCTTTGAAAAGGTTTCACTAGGAAATTGTTCTTTCTATGCATCAATGTGGGCTTGGCCTCCTTGATCTTCAACTGCTATGTCACCATGGATGTAGTTTAATAAGATGTGATTATGTCAATACCAATTGACACTTATGGGAGGTATAATTTCAATAATATGGCTATTTTTTTTGGTGGTAATGGCTTATGGAATGGTAATGGAATGGATGGTGGTAGCACAATCCTCATAAAAGATATTAGGAGAACTCATGTCAAAGATGAAGTAATCATCCTAAAAAACCATAAAAGGATCAAAAATGTATTCAAAATTATCTTATATGCATGCATAACCAATGTTGTAACATCCATGAATGTATTATTCTTCTAATTCTGATTCTGATTAAATGGACTCTGAATCCAATATTGAGACTGATGTTGATTCTACTTCTAATGCTAAATATGATGTCAATTCAAGAATAGGACCTAGCTCTAACTCTGATTCTTTATCTGATGGGTAATTTGTTACAATGATGTCTTATTAAATGTTTTGTAGTAGACAAATAATGTCTTGTGATGGCAAAATGGGCTCCACAAAGATTGGTTTGTTAAATTTAAACTCCTCAATGATAGGAAAAAGGTCAAGAGACAACTCCATAGAGACTAGATTATCAAGGGGAGACTCTTGAAAAATATGCATATATTTGATATAATTATTTGTCCAAAGGTAGTTATAATCATTAATAACTAACTTAGCAAAATTTAGCTCATCAGAGTGAGACTAGTTGACAATACTATCAGATTAATAGGTGATTCATCATGGGTTGGCTTATCATAAGTGGCTAGTTCAACATAAACATCTTGGATCAGTTGGTTCTCTTGGACTTGGTTTCCAATGAGTTGGAAAATACTAGTTTTAAACATAGCTTGGTCTTTGAATGATTGGATTGATTGAGGTTTTGATGGGATTGGTACTAGTTGAGGAATGGCCTATGTTTGGATAATGATAGCATGTTTGGGATCATGATTGCTCACATGAGCCAAAGGATGATGTCCTAAAATCATAACAACATGGTAGTGTAAAGTGTGGTTGTTCAAATAAGACAAAGGAATAGGTTTTAAAATGATTAAAGGGCATTGTGGAGCTTGATTGCTCACACAAGACAAAGGATGTGGTTTTAGAATGGTAATAATAGGGCACAATGGAGTGTGGTTGTTCACACAATCCAAAGGACTAGGTACTGAAATGATGAAAGGGAATTATGGAGTTTGATTGGTAACATAAACTAAAGTACGAGGTCCTATTATGGAAATGGTATTCCTTGAATGTCGTCCTAAAATAGAAATAGCATGGCATACTGAGCTTGATTGCTTGTATAAGCCAAAGCTTCCAAGTTTTATTCATAAACCATATCATCCTAGTCAGGGTTTTGAGTTGGATTGTAAGATGTTTTTTGGCTTTGTTCCTCATATGGAGTATTATAGGGAGAATAATAAAACTCCTTAGAAAATATATCTCTGCAGGGGTTTCTAGTCAAATTTTATCCAACCATTTTATCATAACTCGATTTGTATGTGACTCCATCATAAGTTTAGCTAGACATATCCACATAAATGATGAAATATCTAAGAATAAAAGGCTTATAGTTAAGAAAACTCTAAAAAACTATGTCCAAAGGACAAAAGCTTCAAACTTGGTCTAACTTGGTCAAAAAGGTGGAGTTATATCTCCAAGAAATGATTTGATCGTGGAGCTATATCTCTAAAATGGTTTGTCTTAAGACTTGGAATAAAATAGTTTAACGTCAAATATCATACACACAATAGGTCAAGCATCTAAAAAAAAACTAGCATGTCAAGGGTCTTGGCCAAAGTGTTCCAAACAAGGTCTAAATTAGGAAAGGGAAAAGAGTTTCTAGGTCTTTTCTCCAAATGCAGAGTCAAAAGCTAGACTCATATAGGTTGTGCTAGGATTTTTGGCCAAATAGAATCAAAAGCTAGGATTGAAACAAAGGATTGATGAGAATTTTATTTAATCTAACAAGGTGGGAAACAACTTTGACATAGAGCCAATACATAGAATCAAACATAAACATAATCAGTTGGCATTGGAGAAAGGTTATGTTCTCCCAAATAAAGGCACAAATAATGATGAGAATATGCATTTGAACAAACAAATAATAAATAGTCATCAAGTTTGGGTAATAAATTAACTAAATTTATGCAACTAAAAAGAGAAATATCCATGTATCGAGCCCATGAATTGAGGCCTAAACAAAAATCAATCAATGTTTGAATCCAAACTTGACAAGGTTAATTGGAAACTCAATGTTGAAGACTAAGATTTGACAAAAAAAAATAGACAAGATTAGACAACATGATGACACATAAACAAGGTCCAAATGGTATATGTGACTGGTTTTGAACAATGGTTTTGATACAATGGTAAACAAGTCTTGAAAAAAATTAAGCAACATAATGATGTTAGCATACTCTAATGATGTGATCAATGTTATGTTTCAAAGACTCAAAGGCAAAATGGTTTGACATGTTTTGGGTAGCATAACGCTACCCTCCTCAACTCAAATGACACAAAAACAAACAAGTTTAGAAAAAAATTAGAAGGCACAAGTGTGGTGTAAAATGGATAACATAACTCCTCTTTAAACAAAAGAGTGGCATATAAATAAATTGGTTTTAACATGGTTAAAAACAAACATATAAGTTTTAGTCTCAAAACACGAAGGAAAAAAGATAAATGACCAAATGCAACTAAGCAAATCTCTCTAAAATCTTATCAAGTGTATGGAAATGTGGGGTTGACTAAAACTAATTAGTTTTTGATTATTCTAGATAGATTAGATACAAAAGAATTTCACATCAAAATACAAGAGAGGCAACACATAAATTGGGTCCATAGAACTTTTATTGTAAAAAATACTTACCCTTTTTACAACCACTACATCCATCACTCGTTCAGTCTAGTGTGATGTCCAATGTGCTCAAAAGTCTTGGGCTTAACCCCAGTGATAGGAGATGGTTTAACCACTCAAACCATCAGTCCCCGTGGGGTGATCCCAATTTATATACCCACCATAGAAAGTGGTTAAAGATGATTCCAAGAGATGAAACCCCAGGTCAAAGCTTCCCTAAAGAACTTATGGGAGGTAATGAAGTCCCCTCACAAGCCAAGATGCAATAAAAGTAAAAAAAGTAGGTAAACTAGATTTAAAGGTTGTTTCTAGATCACTAAGCCATGCGGGTCTTTGGGAGAACCTTTAAAACTTCTTTTTTATCCCTTTCAACTAAGGCACTTTATAATGAATTTAGAACTTTTGATCCCATATGTCCTTTATAGGGGATCGGGGGGAAGCATATACACACAAATCCCTATTTTCTCAAACAAATCTAATCTATGCAAATAATGATGACAAAGTTGCAAAACTTGTAGAGTATTCAATTATAAAGCACTTAAATTAAATGTGTGGTGATGTTCTTTATCCCATTAGCTTTAAGATGTAAAAACTTAATAAAAACTACAAAACATTTAAGCAAACATCTAAGTGTTTCTTTAAGCACCCAAAATAAATGTTCTTAATCTTTTTTAAGGACTTAAAAAGAGTTTAAAAATACAAGATTATTCTTGTTTAGATCCTTTCTCAAGTTGGCCCTACAAGGAAAAAGTTAGAGTTTAATTTAGCCTTGACGTATTTTTCCAAATGAGACAAATAACTATGCAAAAAGAGATCTCAGGTTTCACATAGTGTAACCCTGCTACTTCACAATACAATCTCACTACTCTATAAAAATGTGACTCAAATATGCAATATCAATAATTGGGTTAGTTTGATAGAAAGCACAATATCACTACTCAGGCTAATAATCCCACTACTCAGGTTAACAATATCACCATTCAGGTTGACAATATAGCCACTCAAGTTAATAATATCACCACTCAGGTTGAAAATTTTGCTACTCAAGTAAATTTAGTGGAAATCACAATATCACCACTCATTCTAACAATATCACTACTTGGGTCATCAATATTGCTGTGCGGGTTGACAATACCATGGGTTACTGGGAAATAACACCACTACAAGAGTTGTGGTATTATCTCTTAACCATTAATGATTTATTGACAATATCATGACTTGATTAAGCAATCTCATGATTGTCAAGTCATGGTATTGCAATATCATGACTAACAAGTAGCAAGGTTGTAATATCTCTACTTGTGAGTAGTGGTATTGAAATATAGCCATGAAATATGCAAACAAAATCAAGGTTAATCTAGAACATATATTTTAAACATAATACCGTAACTTGAAGTGACAAACCTGTGATTGTGTGAGTTATGAGATTGTATTCCAAAGGACAAAACTATGACTTCAAAAAAATGGACTTTTACTCAAATTTTTACCTTCTTTACTTCCACACTCTAAGATCCTACATGATAATGGTTAGTAGTTTGCTTGTAGGTACATTTTGACCAAATTTGTGATGCTAGGTCCAATAAAGCATGCCATTTTTGAACATAAGATTGCAATAAAGGAAGATTAGTATGGTATTAGTGAATGAAATCAAATCCAAACAAAACACACTAATTTTAACACCTTAATCCTGTCTCATGGGGGAGCATGGTGAAGAATACAAATGAACAAAGAAAAAAAAATGCAAGACACTTACCTTTTTTACCTTCCTTGATGCTCTAAGAGTCCTCTTCAATTGGCTTTCTCAGATTATGCCTAAGAGGCCTTCATTAATGGAGTATGGCTACCTTCATCTCCTCTTAGCACCATTTTTTGTCTTGGCTATGGCTTTATGTGGCTGATTTAGCTTAATTTTGGCATTAAAACATTATTCCTATGGTTCATGAATGAAATCCTACATTATAACATTACTTTGATTGAGCTCTCAATTCAATAGGCAAGGTCTCCTATTTATTGATTTTACAAAATGATCATAATGAACCTAAAACATCCATCTTAAGATGATGATGTGTGGCTAATGATCCATTCAATTTTGGAAGCCATGCTTAATAAATTTCTTCATAAATATTTGGGATAGAGAGGCATCGATGAGGCATGGGAGGGCTTAATTATGATATTTTATGTATGTATGGCCTAGGGATGTCTTCCCAAGAAATGATGTCATAGATGATGTAGTTATTCAATATCAGTTTCCAAAAAAAATTCAACAAGTTCCATGAAATTCTTAATTAGGCTCTTGATTCAAATTATTTATTCTTAAACAAGATTTACCACTTTTGATGTAAATCTTGGAAATTGGTGTACAAATTAATCAAATTGGTCAAAATTTCATATTATTGGCTCAAATTTTGGCTAGATTAGAATTAGAAGGCGATGTTAGATGTGTTGGATCCATTATCCCATTTAGGATGTTGTCAATAAAAAATAACAAAGACACATGTCTCATGCAATAAATTTGGTAGAAAAGAACAATCCAGAGCACCCAGGTGCTAAAATGTCATTTTGACTTGAAATGTTATGATCAAAGTTAGTTATTTCATAAATTGTATTGCCTCATTTAATGATACTCTAGACAAAATTGGCATTTGTATATAACAATTTCAACTCATTTAATTTTTTATCATTTTAGGCTAAATTGTGATGCTTTGATAAAAATTGGTCTAAATCCTAATTGGAGGTCATTGGTGGCCACTTTTATGTGTCTACAAAAATCACATCATGTCGAACATCTAGTCAAACTTGAGATCAGACTAAATCAATCCTTTCTTTACATCCCATCTTCATCCCTTAATATTTTTGTTCAATCCCCTACACTTGATGATTGGGGCTGAAAAATTGTATCATTCATACTTTCTCTTGTTTTGATCCATGTTATCCAAAAAAATTTGGTCAATACCTTGATTGATAAATGCCTCATGGCCAATAAGGATGTAATCTTGTATTGCCTCCTTGAGATGAGAACTCCACATCCTAGAAAATTTGAGCCCATCCACCTAACATTACCTTCATTTTGCATCCATTCCTATCAATAATCTCCTAGTCTTCATACTACCTAATTCCATTAAATCTTTCATCCACTAGTCATAGCCAGTCATCTACCCATTTCTCTATTAGTAAAGGGAATCCTACCTTGGTAACACCTTATAATATAATTTTATCCATTCAATCTCATCAATAACCATTTGATCTAAAGTTTAATGATTTATCACCCAAGTCAATAAGTGAAGAGAGACCCTATACTACTATTCCTATATCATTAAAATCTCTCTTTTACCAGCTTATTTCAACATACATGATGGTTTATTAAACCATACAACATCTTGATCCCACCAAGCCTAATCCATATTGGTATAAAAATAACCACTATTATATATATCACCAAACCTAAGGGCATATCATTAATTAATTTCACATCTTAAAAAACTATGTGAAAGACCTCATCAATCATGACGACCTCAAAATCAAGGATGAATAAGATGAATCTACATCCAAGGGTGAATAAGAAGAGGTATGTCAAGATTATATTCTTGGTCATGATCGATCCCTTCCCTTTTAAACCAAATTCAAGACATTGAATCCATATTCTATGGTCTATCCATCTTCTACAAATCCTCCATTGATAAAAAGTCTATTTTCCATGAGCTTATTCATTCCCTCTCGAATAAGAATTTCTTCCATGTGACTAGCTTTGTCAAACTCATTTTCTCTCCATCATATAAAAGACCCCATTTTCAGAGGTAATTTTTAGAAAAATAATCCTCTACTAGTAACATTGTGTCTTGTACATAAGAAGATTCTCCTATCATTATGAAATTGCTATTGTAGTAAGCCCATATTACATGGATTGACTAGTTATGCCAATAATCACTAAATTTGGTAACCATTTTATTAAGGATACTATTAATTATCTTTCTTGTAGCTTCTTCTTGACCATCACCCTATGGGTAGTATGGATTAGAGAATGTGTGTTAGATCTTATATTTAGCAAAAAAAAATTCATTATTTTATTCTTAAAATAGGTTATATTCTCTACAATGATGATCACTGGTAGGCCAAAATGGGAAATGATGTTCATCTTGGTAAAGTTGCATATATCTTATCCTTTTAAATTTTTATCCCCTTGTTGATTTTGGGTTGATTTTACCAATTAGTAAAGTATTATATAGCTGTAATGATAATTTTTATCCCCTTGTTGATTCTGGGTTGATTTTACCAATTAGATCAAAGCCCCATAGCATGATTAGTCATTGAGATCCAATAAATTATAATTTATGTGAAAGAACATGGTGTAGATTGTTATGCCAATGACATTTATTTCATAGTTTATCATATTATTGAAATTATAGTTCCATTATGGGAGAATAATATCCTTGACAAAATAATTTGTGTGACATTACTTTCCTTCTAAAATTTACACCACATTCATTGTTATATACTTGGATAACAACAATTTAGCTTCATTAGATGTCAAACATTGGAGTAACTATCAATAAAAATATCATTTAAATAATTTCAAACTAATGATAACATAACATAGGTAATTTCTCTATAATTTTTACTTATCATTCTTGGTGAAAGTATCTAGTATGATAGATTTGTGTAGAAATTTAAAAATATCAAAAACCTTTCTAATGATTTTGAACTACACATGGTGGCCAAAACTAATAGATCTATAAGATCGGCATGTGATACCAATGGTGACTATAATCATGGTGATTGTATTTTCTAAGAATAAATTATATCTAGAAGTATTTGAATTAAACATATAATCATTGAAAAATATTATTGTATGGAATTAAGCGTTCCTCCTTAGTTTGGTAGACATTTGTGACTTGATTAACAACCAATTGTGAATCCCCGTACACCTTAATAGATTTTACTTGGAGAGACTAAGTTGCATAGAGGCCAAGGATAAGTGATTCATATTATGTGATATTGTTTGTGCATGAGAAAATTAATTGATATATAAGTGCCATTATTTCCCCTAGTTTATTGATATTTATAATTATGGATCCAACACCCGATGCACATCTAAAACCATCAAATAAAATTGTTCATGTGTTAGAATCAATGTTGTAATCTATGAAATCATCTTGAAAGTTATCATTTATATGATGGTTATTTAATAGTGGTGTTTTTGACAATTAATCTATAGTTTTTGGCCCTTTATTGATTTTTATAACATGATTTTTAGATTAAACTCTATAATTAACAATACCCATTTAGATATTTGGCCAAATATGTGTATTTTTGACATAAGAAATTTTAAAGGATGTATTTTTGTAATAACATGTGTCACATTATTGATCATATAGTACCAGAGATTTTGTGTAGCAAATATGAGTGTTAAATAGAGTTTTCCCATTGAGGAATAATTCCATTGATAATCAATAAATGTACAAATGATGTAGTAAATAAATTTCTCTTTACGATGGTCACCATGTTGTGCCAAGCGTGCACCAAGTGCATGATCAATGGTAGAAATGTAAAGTAGAAGTGGCCTATTATATATTGGTGGTATGAATACAATTGGGTTCAAAAGTATTGTTTGAGTTCATCAAAGCTTTCTTGAGATGTAATATTCCATTTAAATTTGGTATCTTTCTTGAGTAATCTTGTGAATGACTAATTCTTATGCATTAGCTATGCCATGAAATGACACATGGCCAATATTTTACCCTATAAATATCAAATTTTTTGTATGTTTGTAAGAGGAGAAATATCCATTATAACTTTGACTTTATTTGGATCTACCTTAATAATCCATTAGGATATTAAGAAACCCAATAATTTATTAGATGTGACATCAGAGACACATTCTTTGGGATTGAGTTGTACACTATATTGTCTCAACCTATGTAAAATATATCATAAATCAAATTTTTGATGTCTTTACCCTTTTGATTTAGTTAATAAGTAATCAACATAATATTCAAATATTTAATGAATTAGATCATGAAAATTTTGATTCATAGTTTATTGGTATGTTTCTCTAGCATTATTTAATCCAAAAAGAATGAAATTATAGCAAAAGGTATCCCATGGTATGGTAAAATAAGTTTTTTCTTGATCCTCTTTATCTATCTTGATTTGATTATAACCAACAAAACTATCTATGAAAGATATCATCTTATATCCTGTTGTGGATTATACAATCATATAGATCTTAGGTAGGGGAAATTCATCATTAGGACATTCTTTTTAAATCTCTTGAGTCAGAGCAATGTCAAATTGGGAAATTGGGCTTAATAATTGGTACAATTTTGGATACCCATTTAGGTTGAGAAATTGGTCGAATGAAGCTTACATCAAGAAGATGTTGGATATCATCTTTGACTAATAGAGCTACCTTAGGATGTAGTTTTGAAATCTTTTATTTAACTATATTTACACCTAGATAAAGTGTAATCTTGTGTACTATGATTAAAGGATCAATGTTTGGCATATCTAAATAAGACCAACCAAAATTTTTAGGGAAGTCATTTAAAATCTTTTGAATATCTACATCCTCTTATTTACATAGGGTGGTAGCTAATAATATTATGTGACAATCAGTGTATGTCCCATAATTTAGTTCAATAATTTCTTCATTAAGTAATGTAAATTGAGCAACGATATAAGGTGTTGTAGGTAATGTGTCATATGGGTAAGTTGGGATATTATATGGAATGTTAGAACTCTCATCAAAGTATGCATAAACATTTATGGAATGAGGAATCTTATTAATATGATAGAAGGAAAGGATATCCTCATATTCCCCTAAGAATTATAAGAGAGATTCATCATTAGTTAATTCATGAAAGTTTGGTAGATTTAGAGAAATTATATCATCAATAAGGTCGAGGTACAAAACACAGATTATGGAGATATGATTTATTGTATTATTTATCTATGGAATAGGTGGGGAAAACACCATCTGTTGAGAAACATGGTTGAAAGGCTTAATATTAGATTATTTATCCTTATATCTGAGTCCATGCCTACCTTTTTAATTTAATGCCTTAATGTAATTAAGAATTCTTTTTTCATGTTTTCTAAGGCCTTATCTCTATAGCCCATTTATTTTGAAATATTTTATTTCAAATGGAGAAATAAATTTATTATAATGTACACCTAAGTTATATGTGGGATTCATATGTGAGATCTAAATAGTAAAGTGTATAGGTGTTATAGAAAATTATATATGAGGAATATAGTTTTGTGTAGGCTATGTATTTTCATAATATTTGAATGGTTCTTGATCCATAGGGCATGTATATATAGCATTTATAACTAAATTTTAAACATGCATGTAAATTTTAAGGGGATTACCTGCATATCATGAATCCAAGGTATCCCAAGTAAGATATTTTAATTAACATCATTGGGCATAAATTGATATGTTCTAGGAAGTGTTCTAAGTCCCAATGTAAGATTTAGTATTATTTAGCCCAAACATTTATGTGGAATATTATCAAATGTTTAAATTTTCATATCATAATGATCCAAATCCTTAACATATATATTAATAAGTTAAATAAAATAGATATTACAAATATCTAACCATGATCCATTGTCAAATAACACTCATTTAACACCCACTTCATTAATTCATAATTAGATGTAAAAATGTAGATGTTTATATATGATGTGTTGAGGTGGAATATCTCTTTTTTCAAAGGAAACATTATATTCGATCTATTTCATAGTATTTATTATAGAAGTAATAAAAGCTATATCTATTGTGTTTGGTATCCCAGTATAATAGAGTTTTGCATACAAGACATATTTTTTATGTGTCAGAATGTTATAGAAACTCCAAAATGGAAACTATGTCTATGGGGACACTAATTTGATTAATAAACCTATAGCCATCAATTTCAATAATCTACAATTTTTTGGTACCACTTGTGGACATTATAACATGGACCGTAGGGTCTACTATGAGCATAAAGCTAGTAGTAAGAGTGGGATTCCACCTAGATGGGTAGGATCGGTAAGTAAGAGTGATAATAAAAACCACTGATGTTCTCTTATGTCTAGTAAAGTAGGTAAGGAATCAAAATGAACCAAAGAGAAAAATTCATATAAAGAAGATTTGTTAATTTTAAGTGTTGTGTTTTTTTATCTTATGTATTATATTTTCTATGTATGTAACAATATACAGATTGATATAATTCCACATAACAGAAAAATAACATGCTAGAGAGATTATGAAATTTTACATAATAAATAATATATATCATCTATCATTATTATCATGACTAGACATAATAAAAATAAGAAAATATAGGGATCCAAAATCTAAGTATGAGGTTTTTAGAAGGCTAGAAACATATAACCTATAGATTAGCTAGGTTTAGGGGACTATTTGAAGTAAATCTGGTTTACCAAATGATTTAACTATTTTTGGAATTATGTAATGTAAAAACCTAAGTAGATAAAACACTGAGTATGTAAATCAAGGAATAAATATATAAATATTAATATCCCTTGATTTGTATAATAAGTGATTTATTTGTTTAGCCTATAAATAGTAATGAATTACAAAGGAGGTACTTATAATTAAAAATGACTGAGATGGACAAGTGGCAAGCTGTAAATTGATACAAGAATAATGTAGGGTGTTGTCAATATGAAATAGGTGTTAGAGTCCTCTCCAAATAGTAGTGTAGTCCCTTTTCCAATAGTTCACTATTCTAGTGTCCTCATGTGGTGTAGTAATGACCTTGAGTAAATATAATGGTGAGTTTTTGGGATGATGTTTACCTTATTATGATAACCATGTGTCTATGTGATAGAATCATGAATCATAATTTATTCCAGATTTTGATTGATTTCAATGTCAAACCCTAGGCCTCCATGTTTGTTACGATTTTAAGAAACACAAGTAGAAGTAGAGTGGAATTATTAGGGTAGGATGGATGTGACCTAAACACCCCATATTCTAAGCATTTCATACCTACCAATACTTTGAAAGGGTATTGATCCTGATGTAGTTCTCCCAATCTAAGTCCTAGTCCAAGTGTAAGTGAGTGCTAGTATAAATGCTCATTTGAATGCTTTGAGTGTGTATTGAGACTAGAAACCTAAGTAATCTAATCTATGGGATATTTTATATATGTGTATGAATAATTAATAAAAAATAGAGATCAATTACCTTCATTTTCACAACTATTTATAGGTTTATTCATGAGAATTTAATCTATTTTATATCTAGGGGATAAATGAATGAGAGTGGTCTCTATATAGTGTTATGGTACTTTTCAAGACATGAAATGAGTCTAGAAAAACCATAAAATTATTTTGGAATTAGAAATATACTTTTTAGGGGTAAATAAGGATGAGGTTCAATAGCATTTCCCCTTTGCCAATAATGCAGTGCATTATAGACAAAAGGGTTGCACTATTGTCCAGGTGGATAAAATTGGTGAGAAAGGGTATTGGATTCCTATGAGATTGTATTTTTGTGTCTAGGATATGTGAACATATAAGTTTTAAAAGGAATAAAAGAGGCCCTAATATAGGTCTAGGGTTAATCTAAGGATAGGGTGTTCTCAAGTGACACTCATTACATTAAAATGCGTTCTAGATGACTAAACTATGCATGTTAAGATTAAATTTTAATTTTAGATGATATCATTACATGAATATTGCATTAAATTATATGTTCATCACTTCCCATCAACCCATCATCCCATATCCAAATCACTATGCCAAACTTCCACATGGATGACAATCACTATAAATGAACATAAATATAGATTTTATGGTCTTGTAACCCTCACCAATCCACAAAAGTTATCCCCATGAATTGAGAAGTGTGTGAGGATCACATGTCTATTTTTTATATTCCCCATTCATAATATCTTAAAATTTAATTCCCACCATTTCATGTCAACCTATTAGTTTTCAACAAATTCATATAACTCTCCAAAATTGAAGGGTTGATAACATTGGTTATACGTGCATCTTTTAAGATAAAATTCACGTCTAGTTTGATGATTAGATATCATTCATGGTCACGAAATTAATTTTAATTAAATTAATATTGAATTTGATAACATGAGAATTCCACAAAAAATTATAAATGTATCACATTGAATGAAAAATTTATTATAAAATGTAGCTATTAAGGTATTTCATGAATAATTAATTTAGATTCAAAAAATAAATCATAATTTAGTTTAATTTACCTCAATTATACTCACAATTAAAGTACTGGCCATTAATTACATGTCAAAATAAACATGAAGTTCAAAGAAATTAAATTCATCAAACCTTACACGTTTAAATAAAGTCACACTGGCACTTAAATATCATATATAGTGTCTAAATTTATATGTTATAAATTATGCCAAAATAGAGTAAAATAAATTTTAATTAATTAAATTTAAATGCATAAAATAACAATATTACCTTAATATAAAGTCCCAAGATAACATAAGACACAACAATTGTCAAGTGGGAAAAATGCTTAATGAAATAAAATCCCATGTGTATTACTAACCGCTAAAAATTAAAATATCAATGAAATAAAAGAGAAGTTATAAGAGAGATGAGACTCAAGCTATAATAAATAAATATCAATATAAAGTAGTGTTGTCTAGTGTAGAATGAGAGAGGGGAGAGATCAATAAATAAATCTAGAAATAAATATGATTAATCTAGACCAATAAATACACAAATAAAATAGACATAGGATTAATCTAGACTAAAACAATAGCTATTGATCTCCAACTCTCCACGTTAAAGTTTATTTGGATTTACAAAAGATGATAAAATATTACAATCAAATAAGGAAGTTAACATTACATTATTCTCCCCCTTATTGGAAACTTCCTTCGAGAGAAATTACAATAGTCTGATAGAAGATAAAAGAAGAGGAGTCACCAAAAAAATTTCAAAAGTGATCATAAACAATCTCAAAGAAGCCACTTTGGACAATAAGGTCAATATTCAATGAAATGAAGGAACAAAAAGAAGGAAAAATGATCCACTATACCTTCAAAATAGAATATTACACCAATCTTCATGTTAAGTGAACAATATGGAATTAAGATATGATATACATAAAATAAATCTATAAAATTTAGATATAATACAAGGCAAAATAAGAAAAATACAAATTTCATAACAAAGTTATTGAATATTGCACAAACAAAGAAGTTAGTCTATAATAACTAGCTCCAAAAAGATCATATTTACTTGACAACTCACAAGATGAAGCACAAAATAAAGGAGTAAATAGAAAATTGAGTTTTAAACTTATCAAAAGGGATTATATATATATATATATATGTATATACATATATATATGTATATACATATATATATATATGTATATACATATATATATGTATATACATATACATATATATATACATATACATATATATATATATATGTATATATATACATATATATATATATATATATATATATATATATATATGCATATATATATGTATATATATATGTATATATATATATATATATATATATATGTATATGTATATGTATATATATATATATATATATATATATATATATATATGTATATATATATATATATATATATATATACATACACATATATATATATATATATATATATATATATATATATATATATACATACATATATATATATATGTATATAAAATCCCTTTTGATAAGTTTAAAACTCAATTTTTTATTTACTCCTTTATTTTGTGCTTCATCTTGTGAGTTGTCAAGTAAATATGATCTTTTTGGAGCTAATTATTATAGACTAACTTCTTTGTTATGAAATTTGTATTTTTCTCAAAATATATCCTTGAATAAATTAAGGAATTATCAAAATAAGACACATCAAAGTATGTTTAAGATACCATAATTTTTAAGATCTAAATTGGTTTAAAATTTGAATGATATGTTTTATTAGTTTTTAAAAAAGTAAATATCATGAGTTGATTTAAAAAATATATTTACATGGATGAAATTTCTAATAGTGAGTGATATCATGCCTATGTTTACCAAAATGTTCATAAATTTTATGATTTTTAACCAGAGGATGGACATGAAATAAAATATAACCAAACAAATTATAATGATATTGAGAATCATTATTTTTTAATGTCCTTTATGAGTGGGAAAATAAAAATTCACATTATCATTATAGGCATTAAAACTAAGCCCTCAAAATTTATGTTAGATTTAAACAAAATGGGCTTTATTGACCAAATTTGACCTTGCACCCTATAGGTAAAAAATTGATCTTTAGACATATTTAGGGGCCTATTATAATGTCATGAAGTATGTCATATCTCATTTGGTGTGATTTTATGTGTACCTAGCCTTGGTCATAATATTTTTAGTCGTAAGAGTCATTTTGGGGTAAAAATGAGCATTAAATGAGTTATATAGTCTTATTGTGAAATGTGAAGGTTTAAAAAAGTTATTTCACACCCCATGTATCCTAATAAGTCTCAAGTAAATATTTCTAACTGAAAAGTGGTAGGTTCTTCAAAAGAAAAAGTAGTTTTCTTGAAAAAGGAGAAGTTTAGCATTTGTAGGGCCAATAAGGGAGTTTGAAATGTGGGAGAAGGTTGTGAGATGACTCTTAAACATCCTAAAACTCATTTCCATTCTTGAAATACTCTACAAGTGCCAAATTTGAGCTAAAATCATTCTGCTCCTTCATCTCCTTTCTAGACACATAAAACCAATCAATAGGTTTATGTTTCATATGACCAGATGAAGAACATCTAGGTAAAATGACTTGGGGATGATATTATATTAAAATAAATTCATTTTCATAACAATTATTCAAATATTGGTCAATTTTTCTTTATGAATCATCTCTAATAAGTTGACTATGTTTCACTCATTATTTCTTGCACCCTATAGGTTTTGATCTAATTTGGAGAAGTCCATACAATCCAGTTGGTGATGTTGATTTCATATGATGTTTGATCTCTCCTAAAATTATCTCCATGATTTATTTAGTGTTAAAATTTATTTTTATGAGCAAATCATATCAGGTTTGTAGATTTGTCTTTTTAAATATAACTAGCAGGTTTCCACCACTTCTAACATCTTCATGTCTTTGGTAGTGGCTTTAGAAGGTGGTGATAGGTTAATTATCATGTTTAAATTATAATTATTTATCCCCTTACCTTTTAATATCATCTCCAAGTCAATAATCCATGAGGGTGTAGTCATAAAGTGTTATACATTCAGTTGCTTCATGACTGTCAAACACAGTCATCTAAATGAGTTGTGTTAAAACTTAAGCATGTTCATGAGAAAGTGAAAGAAAGTAAAATGGTGATATAAAAATATTCATCACATGAATGATAAATTAGGGTCAATAATAAAATATATGAATAATATGGGGGCAACCTTTAGCACTTTTACACAGTCTCCTACCATTAACATGCACCTATAGGTGCTCTCATGGAGGAAGTCATGTTGAAAATGAGGTATTGAAACCTATTCCATATCCTTTAAAATGTTAGTAGTGAATTTTGAGGTATTGATATAATAATATAATCCATTAAAATTAAAATTCAATGCACATTATACACATTTGTACTCATTACCTATACATTAGAAAATGTCTACCTAAAAGTGGTGTTAACAAAGAGTTGAGGAGCCATTTTGAAATGTTGAAAAAGTGATGAAACCTTCCTTGGAGTATTATCATGTGGTTTTTATCATGATATACTTATTTTAAAAGTTATGTTGGAAAATATAAGTGAAAACCTTGATCAAACATGAGATGATTGTGTTCAAGGATCTAATCCCTAAAGGATGAAGATAGAGGTTTGGGCCTTTTTGTCAAGGTCATACAATAGATTTTCCAAGAGTTTTGGTGTGACTAAATGTGCATAAATTATAGCCTCCATATAGGATTGAAAATTATAAAAATAATAATGTGATTTAATCCTTAGGTTTTCTTACTAGGGAGTCTCAAAATTGCACTTTTATGCACTAAACTCAGACAGTGCCATCTATAGGATTTTGAAACTCCAAAGTGATTCTAACATCTTAAAGTGCAAATGGGGTGTCTTCATGTTTGAGATATATATTAAATTAAATGGAATATAAAGGATCATAAATTTCATCAAGATAGTTTGATATGAAATTTTTGGAGTCCAGGTCACACCTACAGGTGTGCCTTATTCTAAAACTATCCAACTATAACTAATTGTAGATATATAAAGTTGATGACCTAGGTTTAAGCATGGAGATTCAGTTGATGAAATCAATTTCAAAGCCCAAAAATTTCATAATTATACCTCATAGTATTCCCATGGTTTTTAAGACATAGTTTTCAAGGATAAAATTCACCTACAGGGTCTTGATGGCTCCAATATAGTCAAGTGTAAGTGATTGTAGGAAGATAGTTAACTAAAACATGATACCTAGATGATGGTCTAGCCTAGGCAAGGTGAACATAGGTCAAAATAGATGATAAATTACCTTAAATTTTAAATTAAAATATTTATTCACTATTATCAGAGTCCAATATATCAAATATGCACCTATAGGAATCATCTTTTGGTCAAATAGGTAGCGTAACATAGTTAGCTACCTATGACTAGTATTGAGACAATCCAACCCCATAGTGTGAGATGAACAAGATCATCAATGAAATGAGTCTTGGAATTATTCATGAATTATTATAATTTTTTTTCAAAACCTATTGTATATAGGACTACCGATAGGTGCCCTCTAAAACAAGAAATACAGTCAAGAATTGTACTCAATCTTGACTAAACAAGGTGTGGGGAGGAGTATGTAAGAGTTTGAAGTAATTAAAAGGCTTATATCCCATTAATTATGATAATTATGATCTATATATACTATTTATATTAGAATGTGTGTGTGTGTGTGTGTGTGTGTGTGTGTGTGTGTGTGTGTGTGTGTGTGTGTGTGTGTGTGTGTGTGTGTGTGTGTGTGTGTGTGTGTATAGAGAGAGAGAGAGAGAGCTCTAAGGATGCATCACATAGTCCACATCTTAGAACCCTGCACAAAGTCACTTTTCTAAGAGTCTGTCTTGGAGTTTGAATAAGTTCGGGGGGCTATTAACCTAATAAAAGATATAATTTTTGTATAAAGGGTCATAAAAAATTTAAAAATATTTTAGTAATAATTTGGTCTATAAAAATAGGGGAAGTGCCCTCTATTTTGTCTTAGATAGAGGGCACTCCCTTTGTGCATAAATCATGTAGTCTATGAGAAAGAGAGATAAAGGGATGAGAAAAGAGATGATTATACATTTAAAATATGTGTTTGGAGTTTAAAAATACCTATTAAAACATTAAAAACATATAATATACAGATGAACCTCAATAGGGCGGTCTAGAACCCAAAGTTACAGTCAGGCCTATTATGCAGGGTTTTGGCCTAAAGCCCAAATGAGAAGTCACTTTCATTTTCAACTATTGAAGATAATTCCAATGGATTAGATAATTTTTATAGGGTTATATCATATTTTTTTAATCTTTTTTAATTTAGATAAGTCACAAGGAAGGTCACTTTTGGCTAAAGGACAACATTAGGCCTATGTAAATGAGGAATCAAGATCGATAGGCTAACTCTGAGTGCTCACATATTCTATAAGGATATGAATAGATATCCAATTATTTTTGATACGTTATAAAGGGTATTTAAATTTTATCTAGTGTAATTTATTTTTATTTATATCATCAAATGTTTATGAATAAAACTTAAGGGAAAAAATAGCCTAAAACCCTTGCAAACCCTTGAAAATGACTTGATTGGGAAAATAAGGAAGGAGATGTATCCAAATGGACTAAAATGGTTTGGTAAATGATTTTATCCTATAGGTTAATATATATACACCATTTCCATCTAATTGAGTTGTTCCTTATATGTATGGATAGGGTACAAAATTATTTCTTCTGACTATTTTATGTATTGTGTAGGTTATAGGGACTTTTAAAGGATGAAATAAACTTTGGAAGGAATATATAGACTTATTATAACATTTACGTTAATTTAATTCTTGATAAAAACTCCTATGTGTGTTTACCAATAGCTTCATCTTAGCCAATCAAAGCTGGCAAAGTGAATATGATAGTAAGAAGGGTGAAAACTTCAAGTAGAAGCCTTTTTAAGGTGAAATTGAGAAATATAAGGCCATAAAAGACATTAAAACATGTAATTAACCCAATTTTATTTATTTTAATGAGAAATAAAATCCATTTTATAGTCCAAGTGTGCAAGGTGTGTGAAAGAGGAGTTCTATAGGTAATGATGGCTCACTTTCAAAAGATTTTAGATAATTACGAATGCATATAATGCATGGAGAACCATGTATGAAACCCTTATCTCTTACTCCAATCATTAAACCTATCCATATTTAGTGTTATGATGTTATAATAGAGCTAAATGATTAAGTTAGTTTTATTTTGTATAATGAGAACTCCTATGCCACATTTCATGAGTTGCATAGTTTGGAGAGCCATTTGTCCTATCAAAATTTGCATGGTTTATCTCTTAATTGATACTTATAAACATGTAACTACTTATATAAACATGAAAACTTTCCATGTGACCTTTGGAATTATTTCTTCTCTTCTCTCTTTCATGTTTTATAAGAACTAGCCATTTTGGCTATTATAAGATTGTTCCACCTGAGTATGGTGAAGCCCTGATCATTTGCATACCATGGATCAATAGAGACTAATTATTTAAATTTTATATTACTATTCATAGTGTGTTCACTTGAATTATTGATCTTGCTTAGTGATGGTTGTTATTTTCTCAGCATTGTTGTCTCATTCTCTCATCTATTTATAGTTTGAAAGTTTTTTCTTTTAAGTCATGTGAAGTGTTAAATAAAAGTGTCAAGGTTGAGTGAGTTAGTCTATTCAATATCTTCATTTAGGCATATTTTTGAGTCCTCCTATCCTAAAAATTCATCACAACCTCATAATTAAATACTGATGTGAGAAGATTCAAATTAGAGAAGTGTATGTATAGTTAGTCTCTTGGTCTCATGTGTGACATGAATCTATTTGGTAGTTATCAATTAATTTGGTGTATCACCACATTTAAGATAGTTTACTTTTAAATTTTCCTCCCTTTTCTTTGAAATCATAGATGTAGTAGTGATATAAAAGTTGTGCATCAAGGGAGTTATCCCTATCTAGAGATTCACATCATTCTTAGGCTACCCATAGCCTAGAGGTGTTTCAATTGCCACTTAGATGAGGAGAGTTAAGACATCTCCTCAAAGCTTGAAAATATAAGTGACAATAGTTTTTGGCATGCCTAGTAGGGACTCATTATCTAAGATTTGAAATACTTTTGGTGTTATCTTTCAAAAAATCAACCTTTAGAGGCATCTATCCAAGCATCAATGGTGAATCTAAAGTTACATCAACTATTCAAGTATTTTAGGATTTAATTTCGAATATTTTTTGTATTTTTATTCTTTCTCTCCAATGAAGTTCCATGGCTTATTTTGGTGTTGAGTACTATTTTACAAAATTTGATGGGATGTCTAAAGCTTATGGAATTCCCTATCAACTTTTGTATTATTCTTATCAACCTTGTCATGATCTCTACTATCTCCAATATGACCCTTATCAACCTTTTCATCTGTCCTATAATGAAACTTCTCAATATCTTGTTCCCCCTAGTTAACCTAGTCACTTCTCATATCCCAAGAGAGGTATATGATATATCTTGACACACAAAATAAAATGGTCTAGATGTTCCTAGTCATCTTGTTCATAATGTAAAAGGTGCATTAGATCTGGTTAAAAGAGAGTGGACACCTATTGAGAGAGAAAATAGGTAAAGATTCAAAAGTGAGATGCTAGATGTGAGTGGCCTAGTTGTATCCTTAGAAGATAAGCAAATAATTCATTAGGAATAGCCTCAAAAAATATATCATCCATCATATAAACCTCCCTAATATTTATATCAGTTCTATTTGACCCATACTCATGAATCTAATCAATCTTTTCAGAGTCATTTTTTTCCCAATCAATTCAAATAAAGAGTAGGAAAGATAAACGTTATTTTTGAAGCAAAAATTGATAGGAAGATTGATTTAGCTAATAAGTAGATGAAATAGTTCATCTTATCAGCAAAGGAATTGTAATATAATCTCTAATTTCCATCTCCCATTACATCTCCACCTCAAGAAGAGACTTCTAGATATGAAATCCCAAGTTAGAGACAAGGTGGAGAATCCAAGCCTAAGGAGATCCCAATTTTCTTGAACACTTCATCCACTCCTCAAATTACATCACTACCTCAAAAAGAGACTCATAATCCTAACATCTTAAGATGGAATAAGGTAGTTGAATCATGGGAAAATAAAGAGGATAAAATCCTAGATAAATAGTGTGAAGTTGAAAAAGATCTTGATCATATGCAAGCCCCTTCCACCCTTCCTCGAGAGACCTCTTATTTTCCATATCAGCCATTTTATACTCCTTATCCTCAAAAATATGCCTATAAACTTCAATAGAGGATTTTTTAATACAACCTATAAAATAAAATTGAAGAGTTAGAGTCAAGAGTGAAATAATTGTGTCAAGGTATGATGGAATGTTATAGAGCCAAAATAAGATCCTATACCTAAACACACCCCATCTAACCTTCCTCAAGAGAGTGCTCAAGGTGAATCATATTTTAATGAAGTGATTATAAAATGGAGGGAAGAAAAACAAGATATTCTATTCCAATGTTTGCCTCCCACCCTTCCTTAAGAAATCCCAAAAGGATCCCCTATGATTCATTCTCAATCAGATGTTGAGTTTTATGTTTCACCTCCACCAACTAGTCCATCTTGTCCTCACCCTATCACTCTTTGCCTTGATGGACCTATGGTGTGGGAACCTAAAGAGGAAAATTTATTTTATAATAATTTATAACTCTTTATTGAAGAAAACATAGCTCCTTGGAAATCTCATTGGGCTAGGTCACTTGATTATAAAATGCCTAGTATTGGCATCACCAAGAAGGAGAAAGAATTGAAGATATTGCAGTCCTTAAGAAGCAAATTTAGGTTATAATATTTTGGATATAACTTGAGATCCATAAATATGTTTTGAAGAAGATGAAAACATCATTGGTTATTCCATCACTATCCAAGATATCAAAGATGGGTAAGAACAAGTCTCTAATCAGCCTTGGGATGACTTGTTTGTAATCATTAGAGTAGGTTACACACCTCTTCAAGGAGGATATGATCTAGTCAAAAATGGAGAAGGTAGTCTTAAAACTCAAGTGGGTATGAAAATAAGAAGAAATTTTTTAAATTTATCCTTTAAAGAGGTATATGAATCACATGATGATATGTTTCAAATCATCAAAATGGGTTATCATGTTCTCAACTAGTTCAGAGAAACACATCATATTTTGAAGGATCGAACAAGCTTTTATTAGCCTAAATCTTATAAGTAACAAGAAAATATTTTGCTTGAAGCCATGCCTACTAAGAAGATACAAGCTTAACTTGAGATGAAGAGTGGGCAACAATATGAGGTATGTGTACAAATTTAAGAGGAATATATCTGCATTGAAGACCTATTTAAGGATGACCTACTTGAGAGTAGATCAAATGAAGAGCCAAGGAATAGGTCTGATCTACCAAGCATCCAATCTAAGGATCAATATATTTGGCACTATGTTTCATCTCATGAAGAAGAAGATTCAAGGAACTTTCCTTTTGATCTTGGAAAGGAAGTATGCTTAATGTCTAGTTTTGCATAATTTCTTGTTTTCTATTTTCTCTAATTCTTTTGAGAACACGTGTGTGTCTTATTAGTTTGTTTTATTTTATTTATGTGTGTCATTTGTTTTGTATAGTTGAGATAATTAGTTGTTTTTCTTGTTCAAAGCCTTGTTGTCAAGTTTTAGGTCTTCTTGTTTTGTTTCAGACTTCATATCACTCCCTAAGACCATGAATAGGATAAGGATACTGATCTTTAGCATAGTAGCCATACTACTCCTATGAGTCACCAATTTTTTGACCAAATTTGACCTTGTAGGTTAAATTGGGCCCCTTATAGGTAAAAACTTAATATTTAGATGTTTTTAGGGGCCTAGTATAATGTAATTAAGTATGTCATAGCTCATTTGGTGTGATTTTATGTGTATTTAGCCTTGGTCATAATATTTTTAGTCCTAAGAGTCATTTTGGGGGTTAAAAATGAGCACTAAATGAGTTTTATGATCTCCTTAAGAAATTTTATGGTTTAAAAATGTGATATCAAACCCCAATTTTCTTAATAAATCTTAAGTAACTATTTCTAATTGAAAAGTGGTAGGTTCTTCAGAAGAAAGAGCCATTTTCTTAAAAAATAAAGAAGTGTGGCACTTTTACGTCCCATAAGGGAGTGTGAAACATGGGATAAGGTTTTTATATTATTATTCAGCTTATTTATACCCATTTCCATGCTTCACATATTATGGAAGTTCCAAATTCGAGCTAAAACCATTATGTTCATTTATCTCCTTTCTAGACACATAAACTAGTCAACATGTTTGTGTTTTATATGGCCAACTGAAAAAATTATGGGTAAAACACAATTTAGGGGTGATATTACACTCATATATATTAATTTTCATAAAAAAAATTCAAATATTTTTTAACTTTTCTTTATGAATCGTCTCTAATAAGTTGACTATATTTTTTTGCTAACTATTTCCTATACCCTATAGGTTTTGATTTAATTTGAAGAATTATGTACAATCCAGTTGGTGATGTTGATTCTAGATGATGTTAGATATATAATAAAATTTTATCCATTATTATTTTAGTGTTTTAAGGTGTTTTTATGGGAAAATAATATCAGGTTTTAAATTGGTCTCTTTAAAGATAACTAGCAGGTTTCCACCACTTCTAACGTATTCATGTATTTGGTAGGGGATTTAAAAGGTGGTGATAGGTTAATTATAATTTTTCCATTGGAATTATTTTCCCCCTCACATTTAAATATCATATCCAAACCAATACTCCATGAGGGTGTAGTCATAAAGTGCAATACAGTCAATTACTTCAAGACTGCCCAGAATCATCTAAATGAGTTATGTTAAAGATTAAGAATGTTCATGATAAAGTGAAATAAAGTAATATGGTTATAGATAAATCCATATAAAATTACTAATAAATTAGGGTCTATCAAAAAATGTGTGGATAACATGGGGGAAACCTTTAGAACTTTCACACAGTCTCTTGTCATTAACATAGACCTATAGGTGCTCTCATGGAGGAAGTCATGTTGAAAAAGAGGTATTGACACCTATCCTAGATCCCTTAAAATGTGAAGAGTGAATTTGGAGGTTTGAAATAAGAATATAACCCATTTAAATTCAAATACAAATGCACATTTTCCACACTTATACTCATTGCCTATACATTAGAAAATGTCCACCTATAGGTGGTGTTAATAGAGAGCTAAGGAGCCATTTTGAAATGTTGAAACAAGTAATGGAACCTTATTTAGAGTAATAACGTGTATTTTTCATCATGATAAACCTATTTTAAAGGTTATTTTTTCAAATATAAGTGAAAACCATGATCAAACATGAGATGACTGTGTTCAAGGATCTAATCCCTAAAGGATGAAAACAAAGGTCTAGGCCTTTTTGTCAAGGTAATATAATATAGTTGACAAGATTTTTAGTGTGAGTAAATGTGCATACCTTGTACCCTCCATATATGAATCAAACTTGAAAAAATAATAAGGTGATTTACTCCTTTATTTTTATTACTAGGGAGTCTCAAAATTGCACTTTTATACACTAAACTCAGACAGTGCCGTATACAGGATTTTGAAATTCCAAGGTGATTCTAGCATCTTAAAGTGAAAATGGGGTATGTCTTCATGTTTGAGATATATATTAAAGTAAATTAAATATCAAGGATCACAAATTTAATCAATAGATTTTTATATGAAATTTTTGGAGTCCAATTCACACCTACATGTATGCCCAACTCTAAAACTATCCACCTACAACTAACTATAAATATATATAGTCTCTGACCCAGACTTAAGCATGGAGATTTAATATATGAAATCACTTTAAAATGCCACCAATTTACTCCTAATAAATTATAGGGTTCCCATGGTTTGTATGACATAGGTTTCAAGGATAAAAGTCACTTATAGGGTCATGATGGCTCTAATACAGTCAGCTGTAAGTGATTGTAGGCAGATAGTTAATTGAAACATGATGCCTAGATGATGGTCTATCCTAAGAAAGGTGAACACAATTCCAAAAAAAATTAAATGACCTTAAATATTAAATTAAAGTATTTATTCATTATGATCAGAGTCCAATATATCAAATATGCACCTATAAGAATCATCTTTTGGTCAAACATGTAGGGTAACACAATCAACTATCTATGATTGGTATTGAGACAATCCAACCCCAAGGTTTGAGATGAATAAAATAATATATGAAATGAGTCTTATAAGGATTAAATAAGGATTATACATTGTTTTTAAAAAAACCTAATACAAATATGAACACCTAAATGTGCCCTTTAAAATAAGAAATATAGCTAAGAATTGTACTCAATCTTGACTAATCAAGGTGTGGGGAGGAGTATGTAAGAGTTTAAAGTAATGAGCAGATGGAGATCACATTAATTGTGATCATGATGATCCCTATATGATCTTGAAATTGTAAAATGAGAGAGAGAGAGAGAGAGAGAGAGAGAGAGAGAGAGAGAGAGAGAGAGAGAGAGAGAGAGAGAGAGAGAGAGAGAGAGAGAGAGAGAGAGAGAGAGAGAGAGAGAGAGAGAGAGCTGTAAGGATGAATTACATAGCCCACATCTTAGATCCCTACACATAGTCCCTTTTCTAGGATTTTATCTTAGAATTTGAAGAATTTAGGGGGATTATTGACCTGATAAAAGGCCCAATTTTTGTATATAGAGTCATAATTTTGTTGATAATATCATACAATAATCATTTGGTTTGGACAAATAGGGGAAGTGCCCTCTATTTTGTCTCATACAGAGGGTACTCCCTTTGTGCATAAATCCTATAGTTTGTGAGAGAGGAAGATAAAGGGATGAGCCAAGAGTTTATAAGAAATTTAAAATATGTGTTTTTAGTTTAAACAAACCTAGGAAAAAATGAAAAACATCTCAAAAGAGGATGAACCTCAATAGGGTGGTCTAGAACCCCAAAGTTGCAGTCAGGCCTATTAGGCAACGTTTTGGCCTAAAGTCCAAATGAGAATTCACTTTCATTTTCAATTATTAGATATAAATAAAATGGATTGGATCATGTTTATAGGGTCATTTTATATGTTTTAAATCTTGTGGAATGTAGATAAATCAAAGGGAAGGTCACTTTGGCTCAAGGATAACATTAGGCTTGTGTAAATGAGGAATCAAGCTCGATAGGCTAAGTTTGAGTGCTCACATATTATCTAACGCTATATGGAAATATAAGGAGTTTGGACAGGTTAGAAAGGGTATTTAAATTTTCTATAGTGGAAAATTTTTTTAGTTCTAATGTCAAATTTTTATGAAGACATCTTAAGGGTAAAAATGGCCTAAAACCCTTTCAAACCCTTAGAAATGATCTCATTAGAAAAGAAAGGAAGGATATGTATCCAAATGGAAAAAAATGGTTTGGTAAATGATTTTATACTATAGGGGAATCTCTAGATACCATTTACATCTAATTGAATTATTCCCTATTTGTATGGGCAAGGTACAAAACTACTTATTTTGACTATTTTATGCATTATGTAGGTTCTATAGACTTTCAAGGAATAAAATAAACATTGGGAGGAATATAGAGAATTATTATAACTCAATATGGACATTTAATGATTCATAAAAACTCCTAAGTGTGTCTACCAATAGATTCATCTCATCCTTTCAAAGCTAGTAAAGTGAACATGATAGTGAGAAGGGTAAAAAATTCAAGTGAAAGCCTTTTTAAGGTGCACCCGAGTAATATAACTCCATTGATGACCTTTAAACATGTCATCAACCCCATTTTATGTATTTTAATTATAAAATGAAGCCATTTTGGAAGCCAAGTATACAAGGTGTGTGAAAGAGGAGTTTTTTTTTTACTGTAGGTAGTGATGACTCACTTTCAAAAGATTCTAGCTAATTAGGAATCTAGACAATGCATGGATAATCATTTATAAAACCCTTCCCTATCATTCCAATCATTATACCTATCCCTATTTATATTTAGGATGTTCCAATAGAGATAAATGGTGGGGTATTTTTCGTGTGGAGAATGAGAACTCCTAACCCACATTTCATGAGTTTCATAGTTTGGAGACCCTTTTGTCCTATCATTCCTTACATGGTTTATCTCCTAATTCATTATTATTCACATTTAACTCCTTATATAATCATGACAAGTGTTCTTGTGACCTTTTGACTTCTTTCTTCTCTTCTCTCTTTCAAGTTCTATAAGAACTAGCCATTTTGGCTATTGTAAGAATGTTCCACCTGAGTATGGTGAAGCCCTACTCATTTACATACCATGGATCAATAAAGACCAATAATTTTACCACTTTTATTACTCTTCATATTTTTTTAACTTGAATTATTTATCTTTATTATTGATGACTATTATTTCCTTAGCATTATTTTCTCATTCTCTCATCTATTTGTAGTTTGAAAGCTTCTTCTTCCAAGTCATGTGAAGTATTTTATGAAAGTGTCAAAGTTGAGTGAGTTAGTCTATTAAGTAGTGCCATTATAGGACTCTTGTCTATTAATCCTATCCTAAACATTCATCACAACCTCATAATGAAATACTAATGTGAGAAGATTCAGATTAGAGAAGTGTACGCATAGTTAGTCTCTTAGTCTTATGTGTGACATGTAGCTGGTTGGTAGATATCAATTAATCTGGTGTATCACTACCTTTAGGATAGTTTACTTTCATTTTACTTTCCCTTTTCCTTGCAAGTATAGGTTTAGTAGTGATCTAAAATTAGTACATAAAGGGAGCTAGACTTATCTATAGATTTACCTCATTCTTAGTATACCCATAGTGTAGAGGTGTTTAAATTATGCCACTTGGATGAGGAGAGCTGATACATCTCCTCAATGGGTGAAAATCCAAGTTATAATAGGATTAATAATGACATTTTCATGTTTTCCAAGGCCACTAATATAATAACCCACATATTACATAAATTTTAAACTAGGGTTCTTAACATGTTATTTTAAAGCAATAAAATATTTAAGAGATGAAAAATCACATTTTAGTGCAACACTAGTGTTTTCAAAAGATGCATTTTTTTTAGTAAGAGATTTAAATAAAACATGCATTTCACTTTATTTTTCATTATTTGAGTTTTGCAATAAAAGAATGGTTTGAGTTTGACATTCAAGTTAATGGTTAAAATAAAGAATTTGATCATCTTTATCAATTATTTTATGCTTTAGATCATATGAAATCTTCATATGAATTACAAATCCATAATTTTAAATGAAAAATATTATGCTAGAAATGTAAATTCTTAAAGGAACAATATTACTCCAATATTAAGCCACAAGAGAACACAAAATACAACAATTGTTAAGTGGGAAAACTTTAAAATGGAATAAAACCCATGATATTGTAATAACATTTTCAAGTTAAAATTCTCCAACTATAATCTCAATGGAACAAAATATAATAGAGAGGAGAGATGGGCCTCAATCCATAAGAGATAAAATTGAAGATAAACTAGTATTTTCTAGTGTAAAATGAAAGAGGAGATAACTCAATAAATAAATATATAAGGAAAGATGAGTTATTTACACAATGTTATTTTGTTTGAAAAATATACCCAGTCCCAATGAGGTGAGGGGATTGTGTGTGACAAGATTGGATCAAGTTTCATGTGATTATAAATCTAAGATTCCCTACAAAATGACAAAATATTAGTGATACCTCATAAATATTAGATAAATTATTCTTATTATAATAATAAATGTACAACTAAAATAGACTTAAGATTAATCTAAAATAATTTAAATAAATATTAATATCCAAACTTATATAAGGTATACATATTGAATTAGACTCAAAGTGGAGATAAATTGTTTAGAGACCTTTTCATAGATTAGGATAAATCACTTTAAATTTATATTTAAATATTTATTTTAAGGAAATTAATTTATGGACAGAGGTATTGAAGAGAAAATATTTGACTGGGTGGGATAACATTGATTGGTTTTTGGTTGATAATTTCCATCAAGGATCTTCCTTTTGGAATTAGTTAATGAGTTGTAGACATATTATCCTGAGAGGGACTAAATGGTGATTTGGTATAGGAGATAAGGTTTGCAACTGGGAGGATAAATGAATCCTTGACTATCCTCTTGATTATATTTCTCTAAAGAATGAAATTTCAATTCACATAAAATTTAATTAAGGGAATATCATACAACATTACACTTATGAAAATATTGTGGGGAGATAATGGATGTAGTTATAGTTGGATTATGTTAATCATAGTCAAGATCAAATAATTTTTAATCTTAATCTTTTGTTGAGAATCTATTTCATTCAAAATTCTTTTCTAGAGGATGAGATCATATGGGATGACACTTTGGATTGTTAATTCTTGGTTAAATATAGATATCTTGTGGATGTTAAAACTAATCTTGATGTATTTCCTTGGGAAAAGTTATGAAATAAAAGTATGAATCCTAAAGTTAAATTTTTTTGTTCACAACACAAAATAAAATCCTCATTGTGGATCATCTTTAAAAAAGGGTATTTTTATTCTCAACCTCTATATTATTTGTGAAAATGATATTGAATCTATTTTTCATATAATTTTGGATTTCCCATTTACCTTTCAACTCTTCGAGAAGGTTCTTCATGAGTTTGGGGTATACTAGGTTTTACATCCTCTTTTGGACCTCTAGACTCAATAAAACTCACTTTTATCCAATAAAAAAAAGAAAATGATTTGGTCGATTGATCTTCCTCATATTTTTATTGGGAGTATAGAAAGAGAGGAATTATATAATTTTTAAAGGGGTTAACTAAAAAATTGACATTATATCTCTTAGATTAATGAATTTCATGAAGGAGAATTTGGTAGTTTCTATGTAGTTAAAAAAAATTAAGATTAATGATTTTTAATTTACTTTAGCTATCACTTGGGAAATCAATGTGACTATTAATCAATATTTGGTTCATAAAAGGCATGTTATAAGTATGAATAAATGGATCTTACCCTCTCTTAGATGGGTTAAATTAAATCTTGATGACTCATATAAATAAAATACAAGCTTGGCAAGTAGGGGAGGGATTATAATGGATGACAAGGGTAAGATTAATATTTCCTTTTCTATGAATCATGGAGTCCAAACCAATAACTTTTCAAAAGCCTTGGATTCCTTGTGGGGAGTTAGACTTGCTAGGTAGCTGGGTTCCAGATGCATTTGCATTGAAAGCGATTCAAAAAATATTATTAATAATATTTTTGGGAAGAATTATCCATTCTAGACAATTTATAATATCATATCTAAAATATATTATATTATGGGAAACTTCCATCAAACATATGTTATACATACTATGATGGAGGGTAAAAAGTTTACAGATTTATTCATGAATACATGAACCCAAATTTAGGGTAATTCAAAGTGTTTTAATTATTCTAATTTACCTATCTATGTTTATAAATAATTAAATATGATGAATCAATAATTTAGTTCTAATTATGGTGGGATTTTGACCTTTACATGTCATATTCTCTCTGGCATGTGGCCTTTTATTTTATTTTTAAAAATCCCAATTTTCTTAATGTTTATTGCATAGTTAAGGTGTGTCCTTGTAACTCTAATTACATGACCAAAAGACTTCAAGATAATTATTTTAAGGTGATAAATCAACAATATGATTTTGGTAACATCAATATCAATGGTCACATGAAGTCATTTTGGTGCATGGGAATCAATAGAAATATTTTCAATTATGGCATTGGTGTAAGGGTATGTGATGGTATCATCATTGCTCAAAATTATATAAATTTTTGATTTAAAAGTGAACATTGTGCTTATATTGGTAACAATGATTGTATTTTTATTTATCTTATTTGGTTAATTTTTAACATGGGATAGGAGCTTTGTCAAACTAAACCATCTTCAATGTAGTTTTTGAAAAAAAATAAAGTTGTCTAGAGGATTTTTGAATATGAAGGGTTAAATAGTTATATGGAGAGAATATATGGTAATGAAACCCACATTTCCATAAATTTTACTCATGTTTGGAATGATATCATAGTAACAATGGAGGATGTTATTATTATTTTCACTGAAGAGTTCATCACCCAAGTCATGAGTAATTGCACTCATGGGAGAATGTTTTAGAAAAATTAAAAAGAAAGGATGAGGAGATGAAATAGATCTATCTATTTAATGAAGTTATTATGCGATATTATTAGGATTAATTTCAAGAAGCACTTATTAATCCCTATCCTAAAGTATCCTAACAAATCATGAACTATGTTACTTTTGATGGAAGGTATGGATCTATGTTTTATTATCACTTTATAATTTTAAATGACTTTCTTCATAATTTTCTAGTTTCCATTACCTTATACCTATTGTCACTTGGATTTTAACCCCTTGAGGAGATGCATATCTCTCCTCATCCAAGTGGCACAATGGAAACATCTCTCTTACTGTGGATAACAATTTGTTGATATGAATCTATAGAAGGGCTAGTTCCTTTGATGCACTCTTTGAATTACTTTATTACCTATCAATTGTAGATGAAAAGGTTATAGAAAAACAACTAAAAAAACTAAAAGGTGATGTAAAAATATTAAATTTCATCTTATTGATTGAAAATATACTACTTAAAGCTAAAAAAAGTTTCCTTCGCTCAAGACTCACAACTTAAGATGAATTATCACATCAATATTTCATAAGTTAGATTCAAGAGGTATTTGAATGCTTAGGTGGGTAATGGTTGATTCTTTTGGGAAATATATTCATAAACCACTTCTAAAACACACATACACTTAAGAGATAACACTAACAAAGACCTGTAACATTTACTCTTAGGTACGTTAGAGAACAATCAAGGATAACATACTAGAAAATATCATCTTCTACTAGACAAAAACTAACAAGATTACATCAACACTCAATTGTAAAAAATGTAAGTAGGCGAATTCAATTGTATTATTTCTTCAATATATATTTAAGTACAAAATTGGCCAAGGTTTCACCATCAACCAATGGAGGCTACTAAAAAGAGCCAAAAGAGTCAATATTTATAGCTTTTGAGAGAAGAACAAGATAAGGGAAGTCTAAAGGTCACTTGGACACTTGTTGATCTAAGAAAATATGTTATAATTGCATGAGAAAGATATATGGGATGAACCATGAAATTTTGAGAGTACCAAGTGTCCATAAAAGTCATGAAACTTATGAAAAATGGCATAAAATTCATAGTATTTGCTCTAAAAACTACCTTCATAATTTGAACCTATTTGAACATCCCACAACTTACTAGGGATAGGTATGATGATTAGGATAAGAGGGAGGACTTTCAGATATGAATCTTCATGCATTGGTTGTGTTTTCACTTGGATTTTCACCCTTTGAGGAGATTAAAAAATCTACTCATCCAAGTGGCATAATGGAATCACCTCTAAGTTTGTGGGCAGCCTAAGCAATAAGGTGAATCTGTAGATAAGGCTAATTCCCTTGATGTACTACTTTTAATTGAAACTACTAACAAAATTTGAGGGTGAAAAGGGATAGATAAAACTAAAATTAAACTAACCTAAGGTAGGTGATACACCAAATATATTTATGACATCCAACCATATGCATATTGCACTTGAAATTAAGGACAAACTAAACATACACTCCCCAATCTATGTCTTCCTGAATCAATGTTACATTGTGGGGTTATGTATGAATGTGAAAATATAGGAGGACTAGACAAGAGGCCTTAAATTATACCAATGAAGATACGAACTCACTTAAAATTTGACATTTCCTAGAATGTATCACATGCCTTGCAAGAAGAAACTACAGATAGGTGAGAGAATGTGACAACTTGCTAAGGAATCCATAGTCTTCACTAATAAAATTCAACATTAAATTAATGAGAACTATGAAAATTCATGGAAAACTTAACACTTATTCATTTTATTTATCAAAAGGTATACAAATGAGCAAGGTTTTTTCATACTCAGGTGGAGCATAGAATATAATGGCCAAAATGGCTAGTTCTTATAGAAATTGATAGAGAGATAAGAAGAGAGAAGTCCAAGGGTCACAAAGACACTTGTCAAGATAATAGAAGTAGTTATAGGTACATAAAACATGCCTCTCTATGTATTGGTTACATTCTTGGTTTTTTAGAAACAACTGGAAAGGAACCATCATCATTTGTAGTCCAAAAAGAACTCCTTTCATGCACCCTACCCATTTAATTTATAAAAAGAGATCAGTTGGGAATGAAAATCCATACTAGGTAGTTAATATCATATTCTAATACCCTACATGTCCCTATAAGCATTAGGAGAAACTTAAAATCTATCTACTTGAAATTTTCACACTTCTCCATAGCTTGTGCAATATGCCAGTTTTGACTAGCTAAAATGAAGTAGCTAGTTTACATACTTAGATATTTTTTTAAATAATTAGATAGACATTAATTTCTTACAATTATTAATATTTCACCCAAACTTTGTTTCATCTCTTGACTCCTTATAGAACCTATAAAACACACAAAACAATGATAAAACCCCTATTCTATGCCATGTCCATATAGTTTCGTACAAATAGTTAGCTTGTGAAGTAGCTTGTGGGAGTCCTTTAAAGATTCCAATAGGCTTCACAATCTAAATTTTCCATTATAATTCATATCCAACTCCATTTCTCCAAACTGGTCTAGGTTGAGGGTTTAGTAGGGTTTTAGGCTTATTTTGAGTCTTAAGCTTTGTCATAAAGATTAGACATCCAATATACAAACACATTTCACAAAATTGATGTTTAAGGACCTTATTAATATCCCTTATATCCTTATATTCCCATGCATAATCTCAAGGGAGATGTGAAAATTGGAACTTCTTCTATCAAGCTTGCATTCACCATTTCTTATAATTCTAAGTGGTTTTAAGGTCCAAAATAGCTTTCCTTAGTTTTATATACACACAAATATCTTAGAAACATCTATATCAACAACAATAACATGATCCAATTCATAGGAATTTTCATATCATGCTAGGAATGTGAGTGACTCCTCATTTGGATATTAGGCCTAGTCCTTGCTTAGTAGGTCTGAGTTGTCTCTGAGGTAAAAGATGGATTTATTGTAATTATTTTGCATCAAATAGGCTTAGGTACATCTTCAATTACATATAAATCATGTCTTAGTACATTATAATGGTCACCTCATAATATACTTTAAGATGACATCTCAGTTGGGCATCAAACTTGAACTCTACCTAACAGTCATGTTTGTAACTTTGAGAGTATAGAATACATTTCTAAGACTCATCCCTTCCTAAAATTTTATTCACATTTTTATAAGATTATTAAAACTATATTTGTCTTCTATAAAAGTTCAAATATCTCTTTATCCTTCCATTTATCTCCATATTTCAAAACTATGGACTTCATGTATGGGGAAAGTACCCTTTATCTAAGACAAAATAGAGGGTACTCCCCTATTTGTCTAGGAAAAAAATGTATTGGATAGGCTTAATAAATTTTTAATGATTATATACATAAAATTTTATCCCTTGACCTTATGTATGAACTCTCCAAACTCAAAATAAACCCCAAGATAGGCTTGCAAAATAGACTGTGTGTAGGAAAATCATAGTGGATTGTGCTTTGCTTGTTTGAGCTCCCTCCTTTGCATTATTTTCATTGGTGAGAGTTTATTCAAGTTATAAAAATCATGGTGGAGATTTTATATACCAATTCATCATTTTATTCCATAGCATACCACTCACATTCTTTTCTTAGTCCAAACTATATTTCAACTCTTGATTGTGCCTCAAGTTATGGATGTACACCTATAGGTATTTATGCCTCTTTTAGATTGATAAAAAGTCTATAGATTATATATAGTTTCTAATTAATAATTATATTCTTATTTAGTATCCTTTTATATCCTCTCCTTTTACTAATAACCTCCACACCTCACTCCTCAGTCCATTGTCTGTAATAGTTAACAGCTAGTTACAGGTTGCATATAGGGCTGCAAGAGGTCAAGGTATGTTTATCTCATCACTCTAAGAGTACATGAAAGTCATTATGGTATTAATGGAAGTGATCACATGATTTTTTCATCACTCTGGTCTCCTTTGAACCTTATATATGCATTTTAAGTTCCAAACTTGAGTCCTACCCTATTCTAACTAATATACCCTACCCAACTAACCCCTATAGGTGTACCTTAACTCATTTTAATCTAGGATATGATGATAAAAATTAGTTTTGGAGCCTAATTTTCTTCTAGGATTAGAGATTAAAATTATGATGTTATTTTTAGTTAAGTTTTGGATCCCATTATTTGTATCCCTAATGGCATGGGGGGTTGCAAGGGGGCAACGCCACCGAAGTGAAAATTTAATTAAAATTGCCTTATAAAATTGTAATTTTATAGTCAATCTGAGCCATCAATTTAAGGTTTATACATATAAAATTAGAGGTTATGTTTAGTTTCTTAAACCTAAAATTTATTGATACATGGCTGAGATAAAAAAATAGAAAGGGATTGTACATAGAGAGGAGACAAAGAAGGTAGAGAGGTGTAACAGGTTTTGTTGTAGGATGTGTTTTTCACTTATATTGCTAGCAATAATATACTGTACAAGTTTGGTAGATGTAGTCCATCTTGGGTAAACCACATGAAATCTAGTGTCTCCTATTTTGATCATGTTTATGATTACTTTTTGTATCTTTTATTGATTCATTTCATAGTTTCTCTTGTATGTGATCTGGGGATAAATCTATGTTTTATTTTATCCTAACAAGTGGTATCAAGGAAAAGGTTTTGTTTGCATAATTTTAAAATGTAGAAATAAAAGTGTTTGACCTAGAGTGGGAGATTTGGTGGATGAAAATAAATCTAAGGTGGAAAAGGTTTAATGGATAGAACTTTGGATTGTGGAAGATGTAGATGGACAATTACCTTTACCAGAAGGACCTATATTTACCATTGGGAGGGAAAGCCAAGAAGCCATCAACAATGTCTAATGAAGCTTGGGAACTATTGGATTGAAAATCCCTTATAACCATATGGTTGTGCCTTGCATCTTCTTATCATTCAACATAACACAAGAAAATATAATAGAAGGTCTTATGAGCACTATAGGCAAGTTATATGAAAAAACCTCTTCCTCAAATAAAATATTTTTGATGAAAAAATTATTTAATATGAAAATGTCTGAAAATGGTTCAGTACCAGATAATTTAAATGAGTTTAACATGGTTACTAGTTAGTTACATTCCATAAATATTGACTTTGGTGATGAAGTTAGGGCTCTTATTATTCTTTTTTCCTTGCCTAAAGACTGGAATAGCTTGGTAATGGCTATAAGCAACTTTGTGTCTAATACTGGTAAACTAAAATTTGAAGAAGTGTTGAGTGTTATCTTAAGTGAGGAAATGCAAAGAAAAAGCACATGTGAAGCATGCATATCTAGAAATGCATTAATAGTGGAGAACAAAAGAAGGTAGAATAATATAGGAAGAGGAAACCATGAAAATCAAAAGGGGGTGTAAGATCTAATTCAAGAGGCAAGATGGGATGTTGGATCTATGCCAAGCTAGGACACACAAAGAAAGAGTGTTGGATTTGAAAGGATAAATCAAGTAAGGACCAATAGGAAGGTAATAAAGAATAAAATGTATTAGGTGATGTAATATAAGATAATCTTATAATTAATTTGGATAATATTTCTAAATCTTGGGTTTTAGACTCAGGTCCTTCTTTTCATGTGACCCCTCATAGACATTATTTTATAGATTATGTTCAAGGTAATTATGTGAATGTTTACTTTGATGATGATGAACCCTATAGTATTGTTATAAAAGGAAGTGTTCAAGTTAAATTAAATAATGGAAAAACTTGGGTGCTAAAGGATGTTAGGCATGTTCCAAGTTTGAGGAAAAATCTGATCTTTACAGGGTTGCTGGGTAGTGAGGGTTGTATGGTCACATTTACAGACAAATCATGGAAGGTTACAAAGGGTTCTATGGTGGATGTAAAAGGTAATAAAGTAGGCACTTTATATTTATCTATAGATAATGTTAATTCATCTTGTGTTATAGATGATATAGGTAAAGATGTAGCTTTGTGGCATTACAGACTTGGCTACATGAGTGAAAAGGGAATGAAGACCTTACATGCAAAAGATAAAATACCAGGTTTAAAAGAATTATATCTAGATTTTTTTGTGCACTATGTATATGGAATACAAAAATGTGTGAGGTTTCTTAGGGTCGGACTAGCCAGGAAGGTGCAAAAGTTAGATCTTGTGCATATAGATGTATGTAGACCAGTTCAAGAATATTCACTTGGTGGCTAGAATTATTATGTTACATTTATTGATGTGCAACCAAGAAGGTTTGGGTATACTATATAAAAAGGAAGTCTAATGTTTTTAATACATTTAATAAATGGAAAGCTTTAGTTGAAAATTAAATAGGTCTAAAACTAAAATGTCTCAGATTAAATAATGGAGGTGAGTATTATAGTAACAATTTTAATAATTACTATTCAGAAAGTTTAATTCGTAGATACAAAATAGTTCCAAAAACACCACAATAGAATGGTGTGTTAGAAAGATTGAATAGAACAATTATGGAGCATGTCAAATGCATGAGATTGCATGCAAGTTTGCCTTTATATTTTTGGTCAAATGTTATAACTACACCAGTTTATATGATAAATAGAGGACCTTTGAGTGCTTTAGATGGTGGAATATTAGAGGAGGCATGGAATAGAAATAAGGTAGATTATTATTTTATAATATTTTTTCAGTTGTGAGGCATTTTATTATATTGACAAAGATCATAGGAATAAATTAGAGGATGAGTCTCAGAAATGCACATTTATTGGTTATGGAACTAATGACTATGGATTCCGATTGTGGATTTTAGAAGACAAGAAAATAATTAGGAGTAGTGATGTGTTCCATGAAAAAGTCATGTACAAGGACCAGTTGTAGGAAAAAAAATGAGAAGAATTCTAAAGGTAATATATAGTATTAGAAGACATTATAGAAAAACATGTCTTAGAGTTCCTGATCAAAATATGCAATAAGAACAAGTACCTCAAACCCTTGTTAGAAGATCTGCAAGAGTAATTAGACCACCTAATAATTTTTCTCCTTATTTATATTATTTATTACTTACTAATGATGGTGAGATATAAATCTATGAAGAAGAAGTGTAGATTGATACCAAGGATAAGTGGGAGCAAGATATGGATGAGGAGTATGATGCTCTAATTGAAAACTAGACATGGGATTTGGTGGAGCTTCCCAAAGGAAAGAAGACATTACAAAGTAAGTGGGTATACAAGATAAAGGAGGAGAATGAAGGTAAAAATAAATTCAAGGCTAGAATGGTGGTTAAAGGTTTTTCATAAAAGAAAGGTATAGACTTTGATGAAATATTTTCTCCAGTAGTTAAAATGACTTCTAAAATAACTATTTTAAGTTTGGTAGTAGTAGAAGATTTGCACCTTTGAACATTTAGATGTGAAGACTAAATTCCTTCATGGTGACTTGGAGAAGGAAATATATATGGATCAACCATAAGGATATGAAGTCAAAGGTAAGGATAAAATGGTGTGCAAGTTGAAGAAGAGTTTGTATGGCCAAAAACAAGCTCCAAGACAATGGTATTTGAAATTTGATAGTTTTATGACAGAACAAGGTTATTGTAGATGTCATTTAGACCATTGTGTATATTTTAAAAGTTTTGAAATTGGTAGCTAATTATTTTTATTTTATATTTAGGTGATATGCATGTATCTAGTTTAAACATGCACAATATTAATGTACTTAGTTAAGTGATAGTTTTTCTATGAAGGATTTAGATGCAGCTACACAAATTCTTGGTATGAGGATAACTAGAGATAGAAAGAATAGAAAGTTGGAATTGTCACAAGGAAAGTGCATTAAAAAATTGTTGGAACAATTTAATATGTAAGATGTAAATTTAGTTAGGACACCTTTGGTTTCACACTTTAAATTAACAAAGTAATAATGTTCTAAAACATAAGAAGAAAAGAACCTAATGTTTAAAATTCTATACTGATCAGTAGTTTTTAGTTTAATGTATACAATGGTGTGTATGAGACCAGACATTTCACATGCAATGGTAGTGGTGAGTAAGTTCATGAGTAATCCATGAAAGGAACATTAGAAGGCAGTAAAATGGATCCTTTGTTACTTAAGAGGGATCATAGATACAATATTAAGCTATGGTGGATCAGATGTGAAATTACAAGGATATGTTGACTTAGATATGGTAGGTGACATGGATGGTATAATAAGTACTATATGGTGTGTGTTTATAGTAGGTGGTATACTAGTTATTTGAGTATCATGATTATAGAAGGTTGTGGTACTTTCAACCATAGAGACTAAATATGTTGCTTCTACAAAAGCAAGCAAGGAAATAATTTGGTTATATAGGTTGATGGAAGAATTGGGAGATTATCAATAAATATGTACTATATATAGTGATATTTAGAGAGCAATCTATCTAGTTAGAAACTTATCTTTTCACTCTAGAACAAAACATATTCAGTTGTAGTATCATTTCATTCATTCAGTGATAGAGGAAGAGCAACTAAAATTGGAGAAGATGCATACCAGTAAAATGTTGTAGATATGATGACCAAGGTAGTTACAAAAGAGAAGCTAAAGATTTGTTTAGCTTTGATTGGTCTTCATGGATGATAATTAAATTATTGAACTTGTCTAGGTCTAGATAATATAGTGGATTCAATAGTGGTGGAGTTGTTATAATTAGTCTTCAAGTGGAAAATTGTTAGGTGTGCAATGTGATTGTCTTCTACAATCAGAGGTTAAAATTTTGATGTTATTTTCAACTAGGTTTTGGATCCCATTCTTTGTATCCTCAATGGCATAGGGGGTTGCAAGGGGGGAACACCCCCAAAGTGAAAATTTTATTAAAATTGCCTTATAAAATTATAATTTCATTATCAATCTAGGCCATCGATTAAAGGTTTATAGATCTGATGGTAGAGGTTATGATTAGGAGTTTTTTACCCTAAAATATACTGATATATGGCTGAGATGAAAAATACAAAGGGATTGTACATAGAGAGGAGTAAGAGAAGGTAGAGAGGTGTAATAGGTTTGTTGTAGGATTTGTTTCTCCCTTGTATGACTAGAAATAATATAGTGGACAAGTTTGGTAGATGTAGCCCATCTTGGGTGAACCACATTAAATTTGGTGTCTCCTATTTTGTGCATGTTTATGATTATTTTCTATATTTTTGATTGATTGATTTAATAGTTTTTTATGTATACACTTTGGGGATAAATCTATGTTTTATTTTATCTTAACACTCAAACCTTGCTAAGGTCATACATCATTCTTCTACCCTACAACTAGATTGAGTGCCTTAAAACCCAAACTAAAAATCATGTTACCTCATTGTTCTATATACCTTGGCTATAGGTTGTCATTTCCTCAATGTACAAACTATAAGGATACTATGGTAATCAAGGCATAAACATAGGGTATCATATTTTCAAAATCCTTTGGATCAATAAAGTTACCTTCATCATGTATAAATATCCTATATGGTGACAATGACCAATTTGCAATATTTGGTACTATGATCACTTTAGAGGTAAAAATTGTAGACAACATTGAAAGATCTTAGTGTCTTTAAGGGGAAATTAAAAGCCTTGTACAACCTTTTTCCAGCTATTTTATACCATCCATTCCTAGTACAAGACCTCTCTATGATAAGAACTATCAAACTCACTTATTAGATTCATTATGACTACTTGAAAACAAGTTATGACATATCGAAAAAAACCCTTGGGGCCCCTATTTTGCCAATTTAGGGACAAGAGACCAAAACATAGTCTGTTGCATTTTCAAGTTGATTTCACACTTCCCTTGTTCTTTAGACACTTTGCATGGGGTTTTCAAGGTTTGACCCTCATACCACAAATTTAAATAAGTGTCAAGTGGTTTCATATTTTCTGTGAGAACATCTTATTACCTTCCTCAACCACTTGTAGGTGGTGATTCTCAACATATAGGTATATATAGCCTGGGTAGTGGTCATAGAATGAACCATATGCATTATCATAAGCCTAAATAGGTCCAAGGTCTCTCTCAAAACCTTCCAATGATATTTTTACCTCTCAAAATATTGAAACCCAAACTAAGGCTCTGATGACATCATCTAAGTTCCTATATGTGTAGATAAGCTAAATGTGAATAGTGAATGTGGAAAAGAGAAATAAGGTGGATAAAAGGTCTCATGGGAAGACACATTCATTGTGAAATTATTCAAATGCATGAAATTTAATAATAACACCTTGAAACAAGGTTAAAGACATCCTTTCCAATGTGAAATCCTCCATAAGAACACCTATAATTGCACATTCCAACGGTAGACTATGTACATGGGTAAAGTATGGCTATAAATCATGAAGGTGATTTAGAGATTGAGGTTTAAATTTGGAGGGAGAAACAATAGGACCTTGAAAACATAGAATAGACACTAACACAACCCCTTATAAGTACTGACAAAGCATGAAACTCTGAAAAATGGTGCAAGATACTTGTCATTATCAGAATAACTTAGTCTATAAAATTGAGGTTATTAACTCATAAAAACACCTTAGAACATGAAAAATAATGGGATTTATGAGGGTACATATTAAACATCATCTAAAACTAATCTCAGCTAGTGAATTGTATGAAATCATCCAAACCAAGGTAAAACCCATAGGGTGCATAGATTAGTAGGGAGATTTGCACAATCAACTTGTTAAAAATGGTTAATAAAGCTTAGAGAACCATTAATATTTAACCAAACACCAAAAGGAAGATGACTGATGTATAATATGTACCTAAGACCATTTTTCCTAAAACCTCCTAAGTTGTCTGTACCAAGAAAAAACCTACAAGTCACATTTGCTTGCCAAGAAAGGTGACAAGAGAGATGAATGATTTTGAGAAATAAATGACACTTAAAATTCAATTAAATCATGGATATGAGCTTGGGGAATATGAAGAGTCACATTTCAACCTTTTCCAAGTGTCACACTTCCCAAGGAGGTCATATAAGTGTCATTTTCTTCTACTTTCACTACAAACTAATTTTTCTTTTGCATAACCTACCATTTTAAGTATTTTCAATTACTTAAGAATTATAGGGACACATGGGGAATTACATCACATTTTTACACCTTCACATTTCCCAAAAAACCTATACACATAATTAAATGCACCCTTTTTGGCCCCAAAATGATCCAAAAATGATAGAAGAACCAAAATAACTAATGACCAAGGCTAGTAAAACATCAAGTGACCTTAAATAACATGTAATACACCCCATGACAATATATTAGACTTCCTAGATACCTAGGAAGTCATGTTTTTACCTATAGGTGACTCAATTTGACTAAAATGTCAAATATGGTCAACAAATTGGTGACTCATAGGGGTAAAATGCATGTTATACTAGATAGACTAGTAGTCTTATCATTTCATTGGGCTTAGGAGTAATTTGAAGCTAAGACAAACAAGGAGACATTTTACCATTGACTACAAACTTTTATCAAGACAAAGACTACTAATTGACTACCTCAACCGCACAAAGAAAAGAACACACACCAATAAGTAAACACACATTTATGCTCAAAGAACTTAGGAGAAATAAAAACAAACTATTATGTAAAAATAAAAACATAAGTATAACTCCCTCTTGGATCAAAGGGGAGGTTTGAAACTCTTCTTTCTTCATGAAATGAAGGATTTAGTGAGGTATGTAGCCTTTTATCCTTTAGCATTGATGCTTCCAACTTTACCATGGTATTTTCCAACCTCATTGGCTTGATGTTCATTGAAAACCAAGTAGATCTAAAAAAAATGGTTATGAGAATGAAAACTTTTTGTGTCCAAATAGCCTCAACCTTCTCATATGATCCTTCAACTATGCCCTCTAATGGTGATTCAATCAGGCATACCTTCTTGTCTTCCATATTGTTCTCAACAAGATTGGGCTTCCTCTCAGCTGAAAATTCTTATAGAAAACCAAGGAGCTTTAAAAATTCTTCTCAATCTTAGTCATTATCCTCCAAGGAATATTCTTTATTCACCTTCTCATGCACTTGACCCTCAACTTGGAAAAGTTATTCTAGCGCATGAAAGAGCTTTATTTGTAGCTCCCAATCATCTTTGTCTTCTTCATACTTTAGAACCACTACCTCTTCAATTTTGAAATGTTCATCCATAACCTGAAGAGCATACACTTAGTGTTTTTCATGTAACTCTTTCTTCAAATCTTGGACACATTCCTCATGTATACACATGCCCTCAAATATGGAGGTAAGAGCTTGTGAATTATCCTTTTACTAAGCAAGGGTAGTACCTATGGTGATATATTCCTCATAATTACTCATGAGGTCTTCATGATTGGTGATGAATTGAGATTGTTCATCTTCACTTGCTCTTTTCAGATAGGCTCTTCTTCTAAGATTTTCTCTTTACCATAAAGAAAGCATTATTCATTATCAATCAAACAAGGAGATTCAACATAATAACCTACCTCTTCTTCATCACTTAAGATCTCTTGAGGGATATCAAATTAAACCTCAGCTATCATAATTTGATCTTGTTTGACAAGGGCTATAAGATATTCAAGTTCCTTCATGTTGATGCCAAGACTAGGCATCTTGAAATTTGGTCACTTAGCCAAATGAGGCTACCAAGGAGTTACATTATTTAATTAAAAGTTTTGAGTTTTATTTACCAAATACTCTTCTTTAGGTTTCCACACCATAGGTCCATCAAGGCAAAGGGTGTTGGGATGAGGACAAAAATAACTAGTTGGTGGAGGTGGGACATAGGGCTCAAAATAAGATTGAGAATGCAAAGTAAGAGGCTCTTTGGGAAGCTCTTAAGGGAGCAGAGATGGGGTGTGTTTAGTCATAGGATCTTCATTTGGGTATAAACCTTCCATCACTCCATGGCTTATCAATTTCATATTTCCTTCTAACTCCTTTATTTGCTTGGTTAGTTTCTCTTGAAAAATATTTTCTTGAATGTCATAGGAATCATCATGAGCACATGGAATGCATGAGGGATGTTTTGGAACACAAGAAGATTCTTGAGGAAGGGTGGGAGGGACTTGCAAATTATCAACTCCATTCTCCACTTCACACTCTTTGACAATGCTTTTATCTTCCTTATTTTCCCATGACTCTATTATCTTGTTCCAGCTTAGGATATTAGGATTTGAGGGTTTTTTTAAAGGATTGGACTAGTTTTTATAGGATCCAGAGTTTTATCAACTTCACATTATTTTTCAAGACTTTTCTTCACTTTATTTCCCCATGACTCCACTATCTTATTCCATATTAGAATGTTATGATTATAGGTCACTTTTTGAGGTGGTGGGGATACAATTTCAGAGGGAAATAAGGGATTGGAATCCACCTAGTTTTATAATAACATGGAATACTTCATATACATTTTATCCAAATCAATCTACCTATATATATTAGCTTTAAACATAATATTTCTCTCTCCAACTCTCTCCTCCAATTGATTGGGAAAAGGATGACTTTGATAGGCTTGACTTGGCTCATGAGTAGAGTTTATGTATGGCTGATACAAAACTTAGGGAAGTGGATATGAATTTTGATAGAATTGGTAAGGCCACCTCTCATGAATTCTTATCTTATCTTACAATTATGTAATCAAACCACTCACATCTATCATCTCAATTGTAATCCTTTGTCAATTGGCTCTTTCAATAAGTACCCACACTTTCTTGACTTGATATAATGCATTTCTCACTTGATGGATGGAATGATTAGGAATATTTTGACCACATCCAGTTTGAGTATTAAGATATTCTCATACCCCAAAAGATTTTTTTTGAAGGTGCAAATGGGTTGAGTTGAGAAGTGACTAGGTTGAATAGGAACAAGACATTGAGTAGGCTGATTATATGATTGGTAAGAATCATGTATGGGCTAGATATGATCATATTGAGGCTAAAAAAAACCATATTGGGGTTGATACACTTCATGATAGGTTTGGTTGAGAACTTGCTCATATTGATATGGAATGCCATATGCTTTGAAAGTCTCACCAACTTGTGTGAAGTTGTACTCAAACCAAGGCTAGACATGAAACTTCATTAGGGAATAAGAACATAAAGGAAAATTTTACCAAAAATATTTAAAAAATCACCTAGGCTACTTGAATAGTTGATATAGCTTTATAGTCACCATTGATGCTTGAATAAATTCCTCCAAAGGTTGGTGTGTGGAAGGACAACACCAAAAATCTTCCAACTCTTAGAAAAAGAGTCCCACCGAGCATGCTAAAAACTATTATCACTTGTATTTACACCCTTTGAGGAGATGAAAATTTTTCCTCACCAAAGTCGCACAATGGACTCACCTCCAAGATTGTGGGCAACTTGAGGAATGAGGTGAATCTCTAGATAGGGCTAGCTCCCTTGATGTACCACTTTGAATTACAACTACTACCAAACTTGGGAGGTGAAAAGGGAGAGAGATAAATGAAATTAAACTATCCTAAGGTAGGTGATACATCAAATAGATTGATGGCATCCAACCATATGTATATTACACTTGAAATCAAAGGATGAACTAAACAAAACTCTCTAATCTATGTCTTCTTGCATCAATGTTACATTATGGGGTTATGGATGAATGTGAAAAGCTAGGAGGACTAGACAAGAGACCTAGAATGGCACTAATGAATATACTAACTCACTTAAAATTTGGCATTTATTAGAACACATCACATGCCCTGCAAGAAGTTATATATAGATGAGAGAATGTGATAACTTGCTAAGGAATCCATAATTTTCATGAAGTAAATTCAACAATAAAGTAAATAAAACTATGAACAATCATGGAAAAGGTAAAATTTAGTAATTTTATTGAACAAAAGTTATAAAAATTATCAGGTCTTCACCATAATTAGGTGGATCATAGAATATAATGGCCAAAATGGCTAGTAATAATATAAATTAAGAAAGAGAGAAGAAGAGAGAAGTCCAAGGGTCAAAAATACACTTTTCAAGTTGAGAGAAGTAGATAATTATGAATTTGATATGGATATGGGATGAACCATGTAAGGTATAGAAGGATAAGTGTCATTTATAGGCATAAACTTCATGAAAAGTGGCATAAAACTCCTCATTTTGCATATAAAAACTACTTTCATTATTACCTCTATTTGAACATCTCATAACTAATTTAGACTAGTTATAATGATTTTAATTAGGGTAGAGACATCATAAATTCATCTCCATTCATTATTTTCATTCCTAGTCTTTTGTAAATAATTGGAAAGGAACCATCATCATCTACAGTCCAAAAAGAACTCATTTCATGCACCCTGCCCACTTGGCTTCCAAAAAGAGATTAGTTACTCATGAAAATCCATAATAGGTAGTTGATTACATATTTAAATACACTTAATGTCCCTCTAAGCATTAGGGGAACCTTAAAAATCCATTTATTTAAAGTTTACACACTTCTCCCTAGCTTGTGCAGTATGCCAGTTTTGATTGGCTGAAATGAAGCAGATCATTTATACAGTTAGAAATTTTTTCAAAGAATCATATGGAAATAATAATTTATTGAAAGTCTTAATATTTCCCCCAAACTTTTTTTTCATCTTTTGAATCCTTATAGAACCTATAAAACACACAAAATAGTGAGAAAAACCTTGTTTTATATCATGTATGTACAGCTATTTAGCATGTGAAGTAGCTTGAGGGTGTCCTTTATAGATTCCAATAGGCTTCAAGGTCTAACTATGCCATTATAATGCATATCTGACTACATTTATCCAAACTGGTCTAGGTTGAGGGTTTAGTAGGATTTTAGGCCTTTTTGAGTCTTAAGCTTTGTTCATAAAGAATGGAAATCCAATTTGCAAACAAATTTCACAAAATTTATGTTTAAATAACCTATTAAAATCCCTAATATCCTTATATTCCCATGCATAATGTCAAGGGATATGTGAGCATTAGAACTTCTCCTATCGAGCTTGCATTCACCATTTCCTATAAATCTTAGTGGTTTTAAGGTCCAAAATGGCTTCCTTGGTTTTCTTTGCACAAAATTTGCTCTAAAACCTCTATATGAACCCCAATAACATGATCTAATTCATAATAATTTTCATATCATGCTATTATTATGAATGACTTTTCATTTGGACACTAGGCCTAGGCCTTGCTTAGTAGGTCTAAGTTGTCTCTAAGCTAAAAGATGGATTTATTGTACTTATGTTGCATCACATAGGCTTAGTAACATAATTTAAATGACATAATAATCATGTCTTAGTAAATTATAATGGTCACCTCATAATAGAATTGAATATGACATCTTAGTTGGGCATCAAACTTAAACTCTGCCTAACTGTCCTATTTACAACTTTGATAGTATAACATACTCTGATAAGACTCATCCCTTCATTACAAGTTATTCATGTTGTTATAAGATTATTAAAATTCTCTATCTTCTAGAAAGGTTAAAATATCTCTTTACCCTTTCATTTCTCTCCATCTCTCAAAATTGTGGGCTTCATGTATGGGGAAAGTACCTTCTATCTAAGATAAAATAGAGGGTACTTCCCCTATTTGTATATGAAAAAAAGGTATTGGAGAGGTTTAATATATTTTTAAGTATTTTATCCACAAAATTTGAGCTTTTGACCTCATTTATAGACCCTCCAAACTGAAACGAAACCCCAAGATAGGCTTCCAAAATGGACTGTGTGCAAGAAAATCATAGTGGAATGTGTGTTACTTATTTGAGCTCCCTCCTTTGCATGATTTTTATTGGTGAGAGTGTCTTCAAGGTATAAACATCATGACATATATTTTATATACATATTCTTAATTCTATCCCACAACATACCCCTCACATTCTTCTCTTAGTCCAAACTATATTTCAACTCTTGACCATGCCTCAAGTTATGGATGTATACCTATAGGTATTTATGCCTATTTTGGATTGATACAAAGTTTTTAGATTGTTATAGAGTCTCTTATAATAATTCCATTATTTTTTGGGATCATTTAATATCCTCTCCTTATATTGACAACATCCACACCTCACTCCTCAGTCCATTATCTATAAGAGTCAACATCTAGTTGTAGGTTGCATATAGGGCTACAAGAGGTCAAGGTAAGTCTATTTCATCACTATAAGAGAACATGAATGTCATTATGGTCTTCATATAAGTGATCACATTATTTTTTCATCACTCCAGTCTCCCTTTAACCTTTTATATGCATTTTGAGTTTCAAACTTGAGTCTTACCCTATTATGAGTAAGCCACCCTACCCAAATGACCCCTATAGGTGTACCTTAGCTCATTTGAACCTAGGATATGATTATAAAAACCTCTATAAGGTCATACATCATTATTATACTACACAACCAACTTTAGTGCCTTAAAACATAAACTAAAAATCATGTTAGCTCACTATTATGTATACCTTGGTTGTAGGTTGTCATTTCCTTAATGTAAAAACTATAAGGTTACTATGATACTCAAGTCATAAACATAGGGTATCATATTTAAAAGGCCTTTGTATCATGAATTTTCCCTTCATAATGTTTAACTATCCTCTATGGTGACAAAATACAATTTGAAACATTTGGTGCTATGGTCACTTTAGAGGTAAAAATTACAAATAACATTGAAAGATCTTAGTATATTTATGGGGAAATTCAAGCCCTTGAACAACCTTTTTCATCCTATTTTTTCCCTCCATTCCTGGTAAAAGCCCTGTCCATGATAAGAACTATCAAACTCACTTATTTTATGTATTATGAATTCTTAAAAACATGTTATGGGGTATCTATAAAAACTCTTGGGGCCCCTATTTTGTTAATTTAGGGATAAAAGACCAAAACATAGTCCATTGCCTTTTCAAGTTGATTTCACACTTCCCTTGATCCTTAGACACTTTGCATGGGTCTGTCAAGGTTTGAACCTCATACCAAAAACTTAAATATGTGTCAAGTGGTTTCATATTTTCCATGAGAACATCTTATTACCCTACTCAGCCACCTATAGGTGGTGATTCTCAGCATACAGGTAGATTTAGCTTGGATAGTGGTCATGGAATGAACCATATGCATTGTAATAAGCCTCTATAGGTCCAAGGTCTCTCTCAAAACCTTCTAATGATCCTCTTACCTCTCAAAATATTGAGACCCATAGTAAGGCTTTGATGATGTCATCCTGGTTCCTGTATGTGTAAATACTCTAAATGTGAACAGTGAATGTGGAAAAGAGTAATAGGGTACAGAAAAGGTCTCATGGGTACCCAAATTCATTGTGAAATTATTCAAATACATAAAATTCACTAATGACACCTTTAAATAAGATCAAACACATCCTTTCCAATGTGAAAGCCTCCATAAGAACACTTGCAATTACACATTCCAATGGCAGACTATGTACATGGGTAGAGTATGATTGCAAATCATGAGGTTGATTTGGATAATGAGGTTTAAATGTGGAGTGATAAAAAAGAGGACCTTGAAAACATATAATAGACACTAACATAACCCCTTGAAATTGTTGACAAAGCATGAAACTCTAACAATGGTGTAAGATGCCTATCATTCTCAAAAGAAGCTAGTTTGTAACACTAAGGCTAGTAGCTCATAAAAATACCTTAGAACATGAAAAAAGACATGTTATGTATGAAGGTACATATTAAACATCATCTATAACTAATTTAGTAAGTGGATTATACAAAATCATCCAAACTGAGGCAAAACCTATAGGGTACACAAATTAGTAAGTAGATTTACACATTTAATTTGTTAACAATGGTTCATAAAGATCAAGGAACCATTACTCTTAAACTAGACACAAACATTAATCTGAATTAATTTATAATATGTCCCCAGTATCATTTTTCTTGAAACCTCTTGAGTTGTCTGTACCAAGCAAAAACCTACAATTCACTTTTTCTTGCCAAGAAGTGTGAGAAGAGAGATGAATGATTTTGAGAAATAAATGACACTTAAAATTTAATTAAAGAATAGATATGAGTTTGGGGAAGATTAATAGTCACATTTCATCCTTTTCCAAGTGGCATACATCCCAAAGAGGTTGTACAAGTTCCATTTTCTTCTCTTTTCACTAAAAATCTACCTTTTCTTCTACATAACCTACCATATTTAAGTTTTTTCAATTAATTAAGAATTTTATAGACAATGGATCATGAAATAAATAATGTTTTGTCACCTTCACATTTCCCAATAAACCCATACAAAGCATTAAATGTGCCCTTTTTGACATCAAAATGACCCAAAAATGGTAAAAGAACTAAAATAACTAATTACCAAGGCTAGTACAACATCAAGTGAACTTAAATAAAATGTAATACTCTCAATGACAATATATTAGACCTGATATATACATACGAAGTCAATTTTTTACCTATAGGTGCCCCAATTTAACTAAAAAGTCAAATTTGGTCAACAAGTTGCATTCCTACTCATTTGGAAACTCCTAAAAGGAAGCCATCAATCTCTATAGTCTAAAAACTCTATTTTCAGTCACCCCTCACACTTGGCCTCAAAAATTCCAACATTTTTCCATACAAATCCATGGGAAGGATTGAATGACATCTATCAAAACCCTCATTCATGGCCTTGAATGGGCTAGGAAAAGAGGCGTGAAAGAGTTACGAGTGTATGGTGATAGTGAGTTGATTATGAATCAAATAAGAGGCCAAAATGTGACTAAGAACTCTTTACTTAAGTACTATAAGCATAGAGTGTGAGTTTTGTGGATTATTTTCAAGTTTTCAACTTCACATCTATCCTAAGAGTAAACAATAAACATGCTGATAGGTTGGCAATAATTGGAGCTCAATTCAATGTTCAGAAAGGGATAAGAGAAGATAAGAATCAACCACATCTCAAGGTGATTATAATTCCCTCAATACTAGATAATTTCAGTAATTGGAAAGTGTTTGATAGTGATCAACAAATATCACTTTTTCTACAATAGGAGGCTGATTTTTCTTTTAAGAATCAGTCCAAACTACAACAACAATACAAAGGGTAAATTGTATAATTGAATTCAAACAAGCTCACTAAAGGCCTAGTCACACTTGAGAGTATATTCAGTGATGATGACTAGTTAAAGAAAGAAAATGTAAGAATTTCTACTAAGAAAGAAAACTATGATAAATTGCAAATATTTAAGGAAAAGTTACTTGCACTTGGGAAGGTATGTACTAGTGAAGAGAAAAATGCTTTCATTGAGTTATGCAAAGAGTTTTATGATGTCTTTTCATGGGAATATAGTGATTTAAAGGGATTTGATCCAAAATTATCTCAAAATACCATAGAGCTATATGAAATTATAAACCTATAAATCAAAGATAAAGTCTAATCAATCCTAAGATTTAACCTCTCATGAAGAAAGAGTTTACCAAGTTGATTGAGTCCAAAATCATCTTTCCTATTAAGCATTCATCTTGGTTGGCAAACTTAGTCCCTATTAGGAAGAAGAAAGAATAAATAAGGTTGTGTGTGTATTTTAGGGACTTTAATAGAGTTTCCTTAAATTACCATTATCTTCTTCATTCCATGGAGAAAATTTTACAAGTTGTGACAAGTAGTCAAAGGTTTTCTCTCCTTGATGGGTATTCTAGGTACAATCAGATTTTGGTGAAGGAAAGTGATCAATATAAGATATCCTTTACAAATAAATGGGGTACATATGATTATTTTAAAATGAATTTTTTCTTGTCTAATATTGGAGCTAAATTTTAATGTGTAATGGATAGGCTTTTCAAGGACTAATGAATGACATTGTGTTGGTGTATATTGATGATATCACAATTTTTTCTAAGGATGCAAAGGATCATCTGAATCACCTTAGGAAAATTTTTGAGATATGTAGGATTTTTAAATCTCTCTTAACCTAAATAAGGGTGTGTTTTTTTCCATAAAGTCAAACTTTTAGGACACATTATTTCCAAGAAGGGCCTATCCATAGATCCTGAAAGGGTGAATGCAATATTGGCATTGGCTTTGCCCAAACACAATAAAGATTTGTAAAGTTTCTTTGGAAAAATTAATTTCATAAAGAGGTTCATTCATGATTTTTAAAATTTATTCAAGCCTCTAATCTATATTCTAAGGAAGGATTAAGTGTTTACTTGGACTAGAAGAAGGAAGGAATGTTTTGAAGAGATTAAATAAGACACTACCCAAGGTCCAACTTTTCCAAGTCCTAATTTATCAAAGGATTTCAAATTATATACCTTTGGAAATGAGGAGGTAATCTCTACCATGCTTACTCAATAAAATGAGCAAAACTTGGAGAAGCCTATTGACTTTTGTAGTCAAGGTTTGGAGGGCTATGAGGTAAGATACACCTATGTTGAGAAGCAAGTACTTTCAGTTATTAGGAGTCTTAAGAAGTTTAGGCATATTTTATCTAAATATAATATCCACATATTGGTACCTAGTCCTAGTGTTAAAGGCTTCCTTTTGAGAAAATATTTGAATGAGAAAAGGGTTGGTTGGATCACAAAAGTGATGGAGTATGATGTAGAAAGACAACTAAGATAGTGAAAATGAAGGGGTTATGTGAGAATCTTTCTTTAGATTTGTAAGAAAAAAAGGAAGTTGTTTTAACACTTCATGATGACCCTATGATAGCTACATCTCCATCAATGAGGAGTTAGACACAAGATATGATCCATTTTATCCAAATTGATGAGTGTCCATGAGGCTTTGATAGAGATACAAGAAGGTACTTTGGATTGCAATCCATTCCTTATGTAATTTTTGATGGAATGTTGTTTAGGAAGGAATTATCAAATGTGTTATTAAGGTGTGTTGAATTAGATCAGATTAATAAAATATTTATTGAGTTTCATGATGGACTAGCTGGTGGTCACTTTGCTCCAAGAACCATAGCTATTGAGATTATGAGAGTTGGATAATTTTGGCCTAGATTGTTCAAATACACCCATACTTGGGTAAGTAAGTGTCAAAAGTGTGATCTCTTTGATGGTAAATAAAATCTTACTACCTTGCCTCTTCATCTAATTCAGGTTAATCAACCATTTATGTAATGGGGTTTGGATTTAATAGACCTAATCAACCCACCTTCTAGTGCTAGACATAAATGGGGTTTGGCTGATACATATTACTTTACAAGGTGGGTAGAGGTTGCTTCTCTCAAGGAAACACATGAATGTTCAGTTCTAGACTTCTATAAAGGCATAGTGATAAGGTTTGGAGCTCCTTTAGCAATAATTTTAGATAATACATTAGCTTTCCTTGGAATGAAGACAAGTAAATGCGCTTTGAAACATGGCATCTATCTTATTACTTCCTCCAACTATTATCCACAAGGGAATGGATGAGCTGATCCACCAACAAGAATCTAATTAGAATCATAAAGAGAATAATGGAGGAGAACCAAAGGACTTGGCATTCCAAGTTAAAGATAGTTCTTTAGGCTAATAGGATCACCCTAAAAAGAGCCATTATAAACTCACCATACACACTTGTTTATGGGAGAGAATATAGACTACCTATTTCACTTAAACTACTAGCCTTGGATCTCACTTATCAGCTAGATTTGATGTAAAATGAAAGCATGGAAGTCAAGTTGTGTGAGTTGATGGAGCTTGAGGAGACAAGAGATCAAGCTATGCAAACTATGAGAACCTACCAAGATCAAAAAAATAAATACTTTGAAAATAAATCCATTCTAAGGAGTTTCAAAGAGGGAAACATTACTCTAAAGTGGGATGAAGATAGGGCTAAGCTTGGAAGACACACAAAGATTGATGCTTTGTGGAGTGGCCCTTATGTTATCACCTAATGTAAGAAAAAAATGCTTTCCAACTCTCAAAGTTGGATGGAGATGAGATTAATATCCAATTAAATGGGATATATCTCAAACATTTATATGAAGGTCCTCTTCTCTATTTGTATGTAGTTTGTTATTTCCCTTATTTTTCCTAAGTGTTTATGTACATGTGTTAGTCTTGGTTGTGTCTTACTTTGTCTTGTTTTTACTTGGTGTAGTGTGTTTGTTTTGAGTGTGTTTTAATAAATCCCTTGCTATTTGTCTTAAATAATTCCTTGACTCCCTTGGACCAGGATAAGATAAGGCTACTGATCCTTAGTATAGCAGGTACTACCTTTATGAGTCACCAATTTGTTGACTAAATTTAACTTTTAGGTTAAATCAAGGAACCCCTAGGGAAAAACATGGATTTATATATGTTATTTGGGGTATAATATCTTTTCATGAGGTGCTTCATAGGTCATTTAATGTTATTAAATGATATATTAACCTTGGTCATAAATTTCATTAGCGAACATGTCTTTTTGAGTCATTTTAGGGGTCAAAAAGGTGCATTTAATGTTTTGTACAATTTTATTGGGAAATGTGAAGGTTTAAAATGGTGATGTCACGTGATATGTGTATTATGAGGTCTTAATTAACTGAAACAAATTAAAAATTGGTAGGTCATTTACAAAAAAGTAGTTTTCTTGAAGAAAAAGGTGAATTTGGCAATTATACAACCTCCTTGGGAAGTATGGCACATTTTAATTGGTTAGGAACTTCCCCTTTAGATTCCCCATGCTCAATTCCATGTTTTGTTTGATTTTGAAGTGCCATTTCTTTCTCTAAATTGTTATACTTCTTCTTAACCCTTCTTGGCAAGCAAAATTGACTTCTAGGTTTGTACTTGGTACAGATAGATCATGAAATTTCAAGAAAAATGCTTTTGGGAGATGATATTATACTTATATTAATTAATTTTCATATCAATATTGAAAATATTTATCAAAATTTCTTTATGAACCATTGCTAACAATTTGGTTGTGCTCTTTTACTAGTTATTTCATGTACCCTATAGATTTTGCTTCATTTTGAGAAATTTAATACAAACTAGTTATTTATGTGGGATAAATGGGATTATAATTTAATTTATATATGGTATCCATCCTTAGTTTCATATTTCATAATTTTAGGATGAGTAAGTTAGTCCATGAGGCAAGAAGGTGTCACCATGTGCAGTTTAGCTAAAGTGTTTCTTATTTGATCAAAAAATTTCTATTGTATGAGTCCCATATAGTTGTTAAATGGTGTTACAAAAGTATTTGGGTCATTTTAACACATCCTCACATGTTTTGTTTCACCATGACATTCTTTGAGTAGTTTTCAAGCTTATCTTACTCCATTATCAATTCCATGCCTAATTTTAGTTGCAATCACATATATGGGCTTCTCCATCTCATTTCTAGAGTTGTATTCATAATTTATCAATTTTAAAAGCCATCAAGAGTTTAATATATCCAATTTAAGGTTTTATAAAGTTTCAAAGGTCGTCTTAAGCTTGTTCACCATGCTAAAATAGTCATTTAATGTTTTTAATTTCTCTATTCCATGTATATGCAAGTGATTTCCATGTTGAAAAGGTGTGTTGAATTTGATTTCAAGGTTTCCTTGATGAATATAACTTAATTTAAGGTTTATAAATTCATTTTAGGTGTTTTAAAGATATTCCCTAACATGTTCATTCTCAACTCCATGTCTTGCCTCCATAAAATGACCTAATATACACCTACAGTGCCTTATTGACATCATACTGAGGTGTGGAAGGGCAAAAGATGTTCTACAACCTCTTATCATTAATATAGGTGAACTATCATATTTAATGGAAGCATATAAATTTCACTTTCATACAAAGTTTAATGTTTTTCATATCTAGTTCACAATATATAGCCAAAACATCCACCTATAGGAGGCTAAATAGGGTGCTTAAATGATTATATGGAGAGGGTGAAGTAACTTGACACCCACTTAAGGCTATGGGATGCATAATAAATCCTTAATAGACTAATACAAGTTTTAATTGAGGAAAAAATGTGTATCATCATGTTGAAGAGATAAAGGGCTATGTTTTGGGAAATTTTCCCTAAAGTGTTAAAACAGAGATCATGGGGCTTCTTATGAGTATCTCAAAACATGCTTTCAAAATGTTCCAAGATATCTAACCTAGCCCATATTGCATATCCTATCACAAAAAAACCTTTTCCAAGAATTAAGGTCAAAGAGAAAAGGGAGATAAGGTTTTGAAGGCCTCAAACATGTTCTAAAACACATTGATATGTTTTAGTAACATCTATAGGTCTAAAAATACAAATGAAGTTTGACACTCTAAAGAGAAACATTGAACATTCTCATGGTTGAGATGGTTTTAATAGATGTAATGTTAAACTAATATCTTTAAAGTAAGTAGTAAATGATTTAAATGTTCCCTTTCAGCCCCTATTACTGTCTACATGTGTCCCTTATATGGAAAACACACACCTATAGCAAGGTTACATCAATGACCCCAACCTTAATGCCTTTTTGATGCTTTAGGGTCCTAAAAAGTTGAGTATAGGATCAGGTTTGAATTTTTTGAGAAAATAGGGTTTAATTGATGTTCTTTAACATGTTGTATGGACCCATTTGAAGCAATAAATGTTATAGGAATGAATGAGAAGCAAAGTGTCTCAGTCAATAGGTAAAAGCTAGCATGAGTGTTTATTTTATGTGGATGTAGATCACTTAGAGTGATTTTAATGTGAGGTAATGAGATTTTGTGACCTCAATATTTTTTAAGATAAGTCATTTAACCTGATAGATAAACTAAATAGAGGCAAAGTAACCTACAAGTAGGTCTATAGATAGAATTGTCGTAGTCATGGTAAAAAGAAACACAATCATGAACCCAATGAGCATACAAGGTGAAAAAATATATATATGAAGATATTAAAAAAAAAATCTCAATAGGTGGGGTAAATAAATTATTTTTACACCATGATCAATTTTAATTAAAGCCATATGCATCTATAGGTAGTGGTGGCTCAGTCTAGTAGGGTGTGAAATAGTGACCCTAAGTTAGATATCCAAAATGGTGCTTTGAAGGTTTCTAAGGAAAAATAATGGTAAAAATAGATGTTTTGTAACATTAATATGTATTTAAGGATTTACACCAACATCAGAACCCAAGTCTTAGCATACTCAACATACACCTACAACAGTCAACCAGGTTTTCTCAGTCTTATGGAAAAGGGGCTTAGTTTGGTGAGTTCAAACTACAAATGAAACCAAATGGAAGATTAAACATAATGAGGTAAGGTATTAACACCTTATTAAATATTATAGATAATTAATTAACTAATTAATGGATAAATGATGTTACATAGACCCTAATATCCCTGTGTACACTTACATCAAAGTGAAACTAGTAAGGGTAAGGTGAAACATGGACTTATTTAGAGAAATAAGAGAGTTATGGAAAAGGAAAAATGGCCTAGGAGTAATAAATAATTTGGATAATAATCTAAAAACTCCTTAAATATTTCCATACACTCTTCCTTACCTGGCCAAAGGGGAAACAATCGGTACAAAGAGCCAGGAAACCTCTTATCACAATATATGAACATGTGGAATATAAGGAAAAGAGTGTTTTTGGATGAGTTAAAATATTAATGAGAATTAATTGGATATTTATAACATTTTATATTAACCTAAAGGCATTTTAGTGTCTTAGAGAGGTCACTCTTAGGGAGGTTTGAGGAAAATGCAAGAAAACAAGCTTTTCAGAGGCCTTTTTTGGGCATTTGGAGTTGGTTAGACACCTAAACCATATAATAAAAAAAAACATTTACTAAAAATTATCATAAATTATTTTAAAATATCCCAAAATATTCAATTTTTTATGGGGATGAGGTATATACCTCACTATTTTGTCTTAGAGGTCATCCAGTCTAGGAAAATTAGGCTTTGGCAAAGTGAGCTAGTGAGGGCAAAATGAGAAAAATATTTGATATGGAGCTTAAATAACCTCATGGAATTATTTATTAAGGTAAATGGAAGGTTAAAAGGTACTGATAAGTACTATACCAATCTCATACATCTCTATATATGAAAATTCCCCTTGCACATAGTCCAACTAAGTAAGCTTTCACTAGGTTTAGTTGGTGAATGAGAGGAAAGGAAGAAGTGGAGTGCTTAGGAGGCTATGTGGTGATCCTAAAAGTTTTAATGAATCATGAATAATTATTATATTCCATTACAATCATGAAATATCAAATTATATACCCCAAATTTTCAAAATGCATGCTAAATCCTTTAGGCCTTTAAAGGACCAAGAAACAATTTGGGGTCCATTTTCATTTCCAATTTTTTGGTGGGATATAAAGATGATTTGAACATGTTAGATGGATTAAATTAGACCTATTTAATATTTTAGAGTTAAATTAAACATATATGAAAGCTAATTCAAGCCCTGACATAGTCCAAACATGCAAGAAAAGAGGAAAACAAGCTTGATAGGTGTCTTCAAGTGTGCATATCTTTTATAAGACTATGCATGGGAACCATAGGAATTTAGAGGACTTATCAAGGTCCCTTGGATTCAATTTTATGGAATTTAATATTATATTTAATTTAAAATATTTATGAATAGATATTAATACCTAGAACTACCTAAAACCCTACTAAACCCTCAGCCAAGACTCGATGGAGAAAATGAGATTAGAAAGCTATCTTAGTGACAAAGTTTGAAAATTAAAGTTATTGGAAAATTTAGAGGACTCCCTCAGGCTATCTCCCAATAAGATGAGTTGTATATAATTGTATTAATAACATTATAAATAAGGTTTTCTTGACCATTTTATGTGTTTTACAGGCTACAAGAAGAGTCTAAAGATGAAATCAAGTTTGGGTGGAATATTAAAACATATAATAACTTCCTATGGCCATTTTATTCTAGGGAAAAACTCCTAATTTTCCAAACTAGAGCTCTCCTTTTAATGGAAAACTAAGGCCATGAAGGTTCTTTACAAGTGTCATTCACTCTATCTCATGTATTTTAATGGAAAACTAAAAGCATTTTTGAGGCCAAGTGTGAGGGTGACTAAAAAGGGTATTTTTTAGACTGTAGATAGTGATGACTTCCTTCCAAGAGTTTCTAGATGAGTAATAATTCAACAAGATGGATATGAATTCTTTAAGGCATTACCTCTTATCACATTCATCATACCTATCCCTAGTTAGTGATGGGATTTTCAAACAAGTTCAAATTATGAAGGCAATTTTCTAAGCCAAGATTAGGAGTTTTGTGCCATTTTTCATAAGTTTCATGACTTGTATGGACACTTGGTCCTCCTAAAATTTCATGGTTCATACCATATATTTTTATAATTAAATTTTAACCTCTTTTTTTATATTTACAAGTTTACAAGTGACCTTTGGACTTCCCTTGTCTTTCTCTTCTCTCAAAAACTATGAATATTTACTCTTTTGGCTCTTTTTAGCAGCCTCCATTAGTTGATGGTGAAACCCTAGAAATTTTTTTACTTGAATATCTCTTGAAGAAATAATACAATTGAATTTTCCTAATTACATTTTATACAATTGAGTGTTGATGCAATCTTGTTGGTCTTGTCTAGTAGAAGATGATTTATTCTAGCATGTTATCCTTGATTATTATTCAATGTATAGAAGAGTAATTGTTATAGGTCTTTGTTAGTGTTCTCTCTTAATTTTATGTGTGTTTTATAAGTGGTTTATGAATGTATTTCCTAAATTAATCAACCATTACCCACCTAAGCATCCAAATACCTCTTGAACCTAACTTATGAAATATTGATGTGACTATTCATCTTGAGTTGTGAGTCTTGAGTGAAGGAAACTTTGTTTATCTCTACGTAGTATAATTTTAGAAAATAAGAGGAAATTTATTATTGTTTTATTAACTTTTATTTTTATTAGTTGTTCTTCTATACCCTTTCCATACAAATTTGATAGGTAAGAAAGTACTTCAAAGAGTGCATCAAGGGAACTAGCTCTTTTAGAGATTCATCTCAACAAATTATTAGGCACAACAAGAGATATGTTTCCATTGTGCACTTAGATGAGGAGAGTTAGGAATCTCATCAATAGGTGAAAATCCAAGTGACAACAATACCTACTAATGTTCTTGGAGAATTAAATCAATGAAATGCACCTTGTAAATTATATCTTTAACCTTAAAGTGATTAGGGAGTTTATAGAACCTAACAAGGAATAATGGATCTGGGTTCATTTGAAGAAGAGAAATAGGGGTTCTGATAAATGAAAAGAGGTGGATAATGATAACAATATAGTGGAGGGTTTGGATATCATCCTCAGTAACCTAGTTAAGGAATCAAATCATGTTATCAAGGATATAAATCAATAAACTTGTCAATATTGTGATATGTTTTTTGAAGTGTCTTTATTATTTTTCTATTGTTTATTTAACATTGATACATATCCTCTTTTTTATTAATGATACATAGTGTTTTATGTTTCTCATTCTGGCCTAGGGCCTAGATTTTTTTAATGGGGCAAAACCTAGTCAAAACCTATACCTTTACCTTAATAAAAAAATTAGTTATTTTAAAATAGATTTAGATTTATTTTATTTTGTATAATTGGTCACATGAAGCTATGTATATAAATAAATTCCAATACATAATTTACATGGATCATGATACCTCTCTTAATTAAGTTTATTTTCATGATAATAAAATTCCATGGTAATACCACGTCTTTGTATCTTTTCCACGAGCCTTCAAAATTGACCTACACAAAATTTCACAATAATTATTTTAGAATTGGATAAAACCTTGATTGGGTTTGATTCATCAACCCTATATGATCTATGATCTTGGAATCACACCACATGTTCCCACCTAAAATCCACATGATTTAAATTAAACATGTCATGTGTCATATTTTAATAATCTCATATGTTTTCAATACTCTATATAAAATTGATTGCATGTCTTTCTAATTTTTATATTATATAATCATGATTGATTTTTTTGTGTAGGAACCAAAATTTAGACATGTGAAGATCATGAAACAAATTTAATATAAATCATAGATTCACAATGAATATAGTCACTTTGTGAACTTTGTCTATGAATTGAAATAGGAAATTTTATTCTTAAAATTGGTCTTGATAATATGCTAACTAAACTTAAATATCAAAAAATCAATGGATGATGTCATCCTATGAATACTCCTTAATTTTATTTGTCATCATTGACTTCCAATATGTCATGCAATGAACCAAACACCCCATAATGTTTTGATGTGGATGACCATTATTATCTATGTACATGAGGTTAAATTTCATGAGACCATAACCTATACCAATCCATAAAAGTGATCCTATGAAATAAGCACCATGTGATGATTCCACATGTAGACTAGATATGTCATGTTAAAAAATAAATAAATTTGATTCCCATTTCAGAAAATCATTTTTAATCATTGAGTGCATGAGAATGTTTAATATTGGCATCCTTACTCTACTTATTCTATTCATTATTAATTGTTAACTAGAAATATATATGATATTATTCACTATTACATTTAACATCTTTCAAGTAATGATGAATATAATTTAGACATCCATATTCTACTTATAGATTATTCCAAAAAATATTCAAGAACTCTTTTCCTTCTGGGACAAGACTATACTAGGAGAATAGGGCTATAACTTGGCCTTGTCCACTAGTGTGCCCTTTCTTAAGTGATTTAATGGTCACTTTTCAAATTTTAGACACTCCATGTCATTCCTTCCTCACTTTTAATAAAGTTATTTAATATAAATATTTTAAATTTTACACTATATAATCACATCAAAATCACTGAATTCATGACCTGAAAGACCTTACAAAAATAGTACATAGTTAATAAAATGTCACTAATATTTAAAATTCAAATCACAATTAATTAAAAAAATCATAGGCCAAGTCTAAATATATTTTATTACATGTTAAGGACAATAATTGTGAATAATTTAAGTAAATATATCTAGTTTTATTCACATATCAAATATACATATTCACACACTCACTCTATGAGAAATAACTACATCAGATTGAGGCCATTTTGGGATATGTAGGTAACATTTAGATTACATGGAGTTTTTTAAGGATAGCTCAGCTATTCCCCTTACCCAATTACCCCATTTTTACAATTTGATATATATTTGGATTATGTGAATGAAATATGGTTTTGTTGTTGTATGTCTTCTGTGTGTAAAATCAACACCCATAGGTTATCAACAAATACTCTCAAATATCCACATACACCCAAACATTAAAATTTATTATAAATTCAACATGAACACTATTATTTTTTTTTAAAATGCCACAATGTGTCCATATCCTCATATTACACTTTTATCCCAATTCATTGTAAAACTTTGATTTCATGTAAGACACAACTTAGAGATCTTTCAAGTCAGTTTCTTACTACTAATCAGCATACACAATTATTAAAAAATAGGATTGAGCTAAGTTCATTTGTTTAATTGAAAACTTACTATTTATAACTCATTTCAAATTATTTATTTTACATTTAGACTATATATTTTTTGTGGATATAAATCAATATTCAGCAGTTAAACTATTTGATTTTATTTCATTGGTAAATAAGAATAAACACATAAATATTCTAGTGAACCCATTATTTATTATTTATAACATTACTTCTTGTTTTATTGATTTTCATCTTAGAATTTCATAAAAATTTATGTAATTTACTAAAATTGAAACAATTAAACTTCAACCTTAAATATAACTCCAACACCATGAGTCAATCTTATTCAACCTTAGATCCTAGTAAATAAATTATCTTGTCACCTCAGATAGACATCTAACACTAAATCAATTCTCTATGGCTTGGGTTTAATTTTGTTGATCCCTATATGATAAAAGTTTTAGATATTATTTTTTCTTTATTTCCTATTTTCTTACTGCTTGTTTTTTTAAATTGTGTTTTGGTAGTTTAATACGACTTAGTGAATGTCCTTATGGGAAAACCAGTGACCTATTTACATAAATTATGGTGTGATGGGTAATTCTCCACTCAAGCCATTATACAACACTAAAATTGGACTTTAATTTTCTCATACCCCATGGTATTTTTTAAATAATTAGGGTACCTTGTTTATACCATATGAATCCTATTTAGCCTTTTTATCTTTGGTGCACTTGAAAGGAGCGTATCACTTAGGGAAGTTACTTTCATTTTACCCTTAAATATGGGATAATGGGTTATAGGCATGGTTTAGACTCAATAGTTAGTGATAGAAAATATTGGGGAAATTTTAAATTATGAATAAGTATATTTTAGATCTACAATATCATTCAAACTCTTCCCTAGATAACTCATTATACCTTTATTTTTTCTTGTATTGTATTCATAGTCACTAGTTCCTCGGTACATGATTGTGGCCCTCATGCCTTTACTTGACTATTTTGACATTTAAATATGTAATTATTTATTGTATGGACATTTGAATATGTCACTCTATGATTTTTGGACACTTGACTAAGTCATTTCCATTCTATTTTGTAGCTTTCAAACATTCCCCTTCTATGATGTCTCCTTGGACCATTATATTATTTGTATTAATTTGGAGTTCCCTTGTGTGTGGTTTTGTTTCTTGTTGGGATTTCACTCTAAATCTATATATGTTTCCATGACATATATAATGTTTCTTAGGTTTTGATGTGATCATAGACTTCATGTTTCAATGCTATATCTACCTAGATATGTTACACATATATGTTACATCATCCATACACAACTTATACAATTATTATATCCTTTTTAGGTAAGGTAAATACCATATTATACTTACCATCACCTCAAAGGGGGAGGGGCATATTAGTTGGATAATGTCATAGAGAGATGGCTTACACACTTTCACAATGTCATATTACAATGTGGGCACAACAAAAGGGTGATGAGGCTAGGATATGCCCAGTACCTGTATAATAAATGACTTCATCTTAATCTCACTTTTTATTATGTTTGATTTCATATTGTAACTTTTATTTTGATCTGAGATGAGTTAGGATGTGATTATCCATCTTTTGTTGATTGTGATTCTAACGTTTTAAAAGCCCTATAATTCCTAACAAGTATGTTGGAAAATTCTAGTTTTGCAATAAAATAGGTCATCATCTGGCTAAAGAAAAAATATGAAGCAGATTACATGTTTTGGAAGCATTGGACTCAATTTATATTAGTTTTGAAACCTACAAAATTTGTTCCAGAACCATCATAGTTAGTTCCTAAACTCCACCATACTATTTCAAGTCATCGTATTTTTGGACTTAACTCTGAAACTCTATATTTAGCTCTAGTGTTCTTATAGATAAACTCCAAAACTTTTGTGGCTAGATATGAAACTGATGAGGATCTATTCCAAATAGTTAGTGATCTGTCAGATCAATGATCCCATTAAATTAGGAATAGATTCCCAATTTTTTGAACTTGCATAATCAAGACATTTATCACATAGCTGGACCTCAAGCCACATCTTGATTCAACATCTATTCTAGGTGTGATTTAGTTCCATCATATCTATGAAGTAGTTACAACAATCAATGTGCCATAAGTAGAAGAATATATAAAGACCTAGGAATTTAGTAGAGAGATATATATAAAAATTTATAAAAAATCATTAAAGAATAGAGAGATAAGCATAGATTAGTACATTTTGTAATACAGAACATTTTATCAATGAAATATCCATTTCTATTTTGAAAGCAAATTAAATCATTCAATCCTGTTTCTAGGCAGAGCGAGGGCCCACTCCTTCGAAGGACTAGGATCTTCTCTTTTGTCGATATTGATATTTATATTCGCAAAAGTAACTAGGTAATTCTGTTAAATTTATAAATGCTTCCAAATTTTTACAGTTAAGATTTGTTATAAATTTGTTCCTATAGGGTGTTTTTAAATCAATTTCATTTTTGTAATGTGTGTTTGTTTCCAGCAATCAATTTCATTTTTGCAATGTGTGTTTGTTTCCAGCAATCAATTTCATTTCCACAATATGTGTTTGTTTCCAACAATCAGTTTCATTTCTACAATGTGTGTTTGTTCCCAGTAATCTATTTCATTTTTGCAAAGTGTGTTTAATTTTATAAACTTTACATAGTTTGATTCCAATAAGGTTTTAACCATGAAATCTTTAAGACATTAAAAAAGCCCCCCAAAAACAAAAAAAAATAAATACAAATACCTCCATTCAATTACTAAATCGCTATGATTCCTCTTGTTGCATATAGCTTTAGACACAACCTTGGTTAAATATGACATCAATAGAAAGTTGATTAAATGAAGGGAATGATGACACCCATCATTTTTGGTGCCATTGCTAGGGAACACTAGTCAAAATTTTCTAATTAGGTGTCAACAAGAGCAACAATCATTCATTTAGTAATTAAAGAAATCTTCTCTAATTTATGAGTAGACCATGAGATTCCAAGGGTAGATTTCTCCCTAAAATATCTGAACAAGAAATTCCATCATCCTCTAGTTTAAGAAAGGATGTTGAGCAATAATTGGAGGCACCATTATCTCCTATAAGACAAGAAGCAAAATTGCCATTTTTGGAATCTTTGGATCAGTCACCAAAACCAAGTAAAACCTTAGGAAGGAGGATTTTTCCTTAAGATCCATTGAGGGAAAGTTTTGATTCTCAATTGAGTAGTCAACCTCCTACCTACTCTTGACTTTTCACCATCCCCAAAATAGACCATATACCACATTGATTGGAAGAAGAGACTAGAAAATACTAGATAGATGGAATGAGAAGTTGGAAGAGAACCTGAGAGAACATTTACCTATCTCATTTAGATCGACGATGATGAAACCACTATGAAAACCATTTCACTTTCACACTTGCCCACATTTAGAGGAATGTCATCTTAGGATCCTGACCAATTTTTGTTTGAGTTTAAAGTACTATGTAAGACTTATGATTACAAAATAGATAATAAAAAATTGAAGTTGTTTCCATCTACCTTGAAGGATGTAGCAATGAGATGGTTTATGGGATTAACATCTAATTCTATTACCAATTGGTAACAAATAAAAACCTTCTTCCTAGACAAATATCAAGATTATTATAGAGGAAGAAATGGAAAAGAAGAATTTTTCAAAATCAAACAGGAAGAAGATGAGAATATGGAAGATTATTTGGATAGATTCCTCTTTGTGAGTAAAAGATGTGGATTTGTACTTCAAGAAGATTTAAGTAAAACCATTTTTATTAAAGTTTTGGATGATGAATCTAGGGAAACCCTTGATTTAATTGGCAGAGGAAACATTGCTCAATTAAGAATGGATGAAATCATAGAAATTTGTAGAAACTATTCAAGGACAAGGGGTGGACCTAAAAAAGGGAAAATGGTTAAAAATTCAAATCTAGATATAAATAAATTAATGGATGAATTGGAAAAATTTAAAATAGACATATTAGTTCAATTAACCTCCACCATGGATGGATTGCAAGCTAAAGCAAATGCCCAACTTGAACCATTAGCCATGTATTGTCCTAGATGTAGAAAGAAGCATGCAATATGGGAATGTCCTTTGGATAAAATAGAAGTATGTCTTGTCTATGAATATAAAGAACATGATAATCACACTTGTTCTCTTCTTCCACTCATAAAAAATTAGGTCAAACAAACCAATACATAATCCACCATAAAAGAATTAAATTTTGTTCAGAGACAACCTAACCAAGGACAGTTTATGCCAAGACCAGCAACTAATCCCTGGATGATGTCGTGGGTAGCTCAAACAATACCACAACTTTGGGGACAACCACCTTGGACCCCTAAACCTATATGGCATCCTCAGGATTGGGCAAGTCAATCTTGGTATACTCAAGGAAATCAACAACCTTGGACTGGTCAAGGAAATCCTTATGCTTGGCCACAACCTAGATGGGGCCCTAATAATTATTTTCAAGGGAAAACATATCCAAATCAGAGCCAACAAGCCATAATGGGACCTATAAAATAAAATCCATAGGTTGAAAACATAGTCCAAACACAAATGCCAACACAACTAGTAGCAAATCCAAGAAACAAACAAACAAACAAACAAACAAACAACTCCTATATACGAAATAAAACCAAAAAAATCAGTTGATTTAAATACATTGGACTAGAAAAACATTCAAACTAGATCTGGAAAAATCATTAGTAGTCCACCTATTATAATCACTAAGATGATAGAAGAAGCTAAAATTCTTAGCATAGATACACCTAAGGAAGATGATAAAGAAAAAGATAAGGAACCAAAAAGCAATTCTACTAAGATTCCATTTCCAGAAAGACTTAAAGAAACCATAGAATTTAAGGAATCTAAATTGGTGTAGGAACTAAGAAGATTAAATATTGAAATACCATTATTACAAGTAATTAAGGATATTCTAGAGTTGAACAAGTTAATCAAACTGTTATGTTTCAAAAAACTTGGAAGGAAGAAGCATCACCCTAGGACTATTCAGGTAGATGGGAAACTTGTTGATTTATTATCAAGGAAACTTTTACTACCTAAATATGGAGATCTTAGAAGCCCTATTATTTCTATTTCTATAGGGAATAAGGATATACATAACATTTTGATTGATTTGGGTGTAGTTATCAATGTAATGAAAGTGGACACTTTGAAAACATTACCATTAATAGGCATAAAACCTACTAATACCATATTGTAGATGGCAGATCAAAAGCTAGAAACTAAAGAAAGAAAGACAAGCCCCTCTCCCTCCTTTCCAAGCCCCTCTCCCTCCAAGCCCCTCTCCCTCCTATTCTAGACAATCCCCTATACCTCCTAAATAGACCCTTATGACATGTCTACTCACCTTATGGGTGAGTCTTTAGTTTCTACCATTTCCACTACCCAATCTATGGTAACTCAAGCCTCATCTTCTACAAGTAACCATCTACTAATATTTCCCAAAACCAAGCCTCTTCTACCCCACCAAAAAATACCCAATCACCTTTAAATTCCACCAAACCCATAATTGACCCTTTAAATGTGGGGTCAACCCAACTAATGACAACTTAGACACCACTTATCATTGGGATTCCATCCAATGTTTTGGTTTCCCTACCTCTTATCACCCAAAACCAAAATCGCCAAACATCATCCACACCATTTCACAACTTATTAGTTTCTATACCATCCACTCTTTCATCTATAAATACAAGTGTAACCAAACCCAACCATGCCCATGTCTCAACAATTGTACACTAGACTTAATCAAGGTTGTTTCCCAAATTGACAAATATATATAGCTCTCATATCATACCAACCTTTCATAACCAACTATCAATCTGTGGCATATACCCAACCTTTAATTTCATCAAACATGCAATACATTGCATCATCACAACAACAAAAAATACCTTACAAATATGGGGGTGCACAAAAAACCAAGCTCATCAAGATGTTAATGGATAAAATGAAAATTTTAGAGACATCCATTTTTTGAGCTCATAACCTTTTATCTTATGTCCTAATTTGGAATGAACCTATTCACCCTTTTGTAACGATTCATCCTTTCCCTACTTAATGAGAACTTCCTAAATTCATAAAGTTCCAAATTAAGGAGGATCCATAAGAACATTTAAGATTATTTAGGCATGAATTATATCTCATCACCTTTTATGATGCTCTTCTACATTGAACTTTCCCCATGTCTTTAGTATGACCCACATTAGATTGGTATAGTGCCATTTATAGGCACTCCCTCTTTTCCTTCGCCCAACTCATACAAGCTTTATTGGATCAATTATCCATAAAAATTTCCAAGGAAGTGTACATAAATAAATTTTATTCTATACTCCAAGGATGAATCCATTGAAGATTTTGTTTCTATATGGAGGGGTTTAATCAACCAAATTTCCTTCTCCCTACCTCAACTGGAATTGATTCAACTATTCTCTTAGGTATGTGCCAAACACATTTCATATACCTTATAATTTGAAACATTTCATACCTTTGAATAAGAATTTAACATGGTAAGGAAATTATAAATTTAAATGATTGAATAAGGAAAACTAATGCTTAGAAATAAGAATGACAGCTTCAAACCTACCAAAAATTCCTCTAAACCTCCAAACCACCCCAAGCCAAAAAGATCATCCAATGTATTTTTCCTTAAGATGGTTCTTCCTCTGATGGTAAACCATTCAAACCCATCCACATCTTCACATCAAAACCAATATCCAAAACCCTAAAATTGCTTTGTTCAAAATCAATACACTCTATTAGGGGAGTCTTATACTTATATTTTGGAAAAATTGTTGAAAGCATCAACAATACAACTTCCAAAAATTAAACCCCCTCAAACATTTGACTCGTCTCATCCTATACCAATTTGGTATAAGGAGAATGAGTTTTGCAACTACCATCGCATCATCAGACACATTGTTGACAGATGCAAGACCTTTAAGAACATAGTTTAAGATTTGATTAACATAGGTAAACTTGTAATGGATAATACAAATGCACCTCCAAACCAATATCTTGACATTTTCTATCAACCTTCTCCAAATCAAACACCTTTTTCAAATATGTTCATATGAATGCGAAAAGTCTCCATAACTATGAGGTTCATACTATAAACATTGTCCTTAATAAACTTACAATTTAAGAACCCATGACCCAAACCCCACATATTCCACTTCCCAGTTTAGTCTAACCAACCCAAAAAACCTCACCTATTCCACTTCCCAATTTGATGAAACCAACCCAAACAACATCACCTATTCCACTTCCCAATTTAGTGGAACCAACCCAAATGACCTCACTTATTCCACTTCCCAATTTAGTGGAACCAACACAACTTCCCTTAGAGAAGATGAAATTATACTTACTCCACTTCCCTCAATAGTGGAACCACCCATCCTTCCTTTGGAAATATCAACTAAGGAAGATGACATCATACCTACTCCACTTCCCTCAATAGTGGAACCACCCATCCTTTGTAAATCACTCTAAAGGAAGATGACATTATACCTACCCCACTTCCTTCAATAATGGAACCACTCACCCTTCTTTTAGAAATCATGTCTAAATAAGAGAGAACCATATACATCCCACTTCCTTAACCAATTAGTCTCCACTTAGAAACCCTTCTTGAGGAGGCCAAGTCCACATACAAACCGTTTTCAATATTGTTTCAAAATCTCAATTCCTATCACACCCAAAACTTGACTGAGCTATATTTTGACATCATATTAGACTTCCCTACCCTAAAAAAAAGGATCCAACAAAACTTTTAGCCACCTAACCTTTGAACACAAACAAGTTAACTACCCTCACCTCAACCAAACTAGTAAACTCTTCAACATCTCAACTTTAAACCAAATAAACCAACCCAACTACCCCACTCAAACTTATCAAGAACTTGGGTGTTCTTCCAACTCAAAACTAACTCATCCCCTCCTAAAACTATAATTAACACCAAAAAACCAACCTAAATACCAAAAACCTAAACCAAGGAGGAAGATAAAACCAATTAGGACTCAAAAGCCTAAGACCATTTCTCCTCCTATCTCAACTTCACCCTCCATCCTAGGGCCATACTCGTTATTTATTTTAGGACCTCACCCTTATACTTTGTTAAAGATGCCAAACCCTCCAACAAAAGGACCATAAAATCAAACTCCTCTTATTACCATGCATCCACCTATCAAGACCAAACCATCAACCAAAAACATTTCATGAACATCAACAAAAACTTCACTCATAGTACCTACCACTAAAAAGGTGCCAACCCCAACAACCAAAATAAAGAATTCAATCCTATTAACACCATTGGTATAATCATATTATACTATCATATGATTTTTTTTTACAAACCTCAAACATAACCCTACATCCCATTAAACCATTCAACCCTCTTAGCCCAAAATTGGTTTGGTTTAATGATAGCCTAATTTGCACATACCATAGAACAATCATACATGACACTAAGAACTACAAATATATTAAAGACATAATACAAAAATTATATAATGAAAATGAACTTTTGATAGAGGATCCTCCTCTTAGGCTACCTACAAACTAAAAAGCAAAAAATACCACCTCACATAAACCTACCTCTATACTCTCATCAAAGAGTAAAGATGAAACAAAATAACATACCAGCCTACCTACATTCCAAATTGACACTATCCATGTGGTCACTCAGTCAAAAAATCAAAAGTATAATGGAAAATCCAAAGTATTCATCCCTTGAACATATCCTTATTCTATGAAAACACCCAAATCACCTTCACCAAAACCCAATATTTCTATCTTGGGTATACCTTAACCCAACCCATTGAGACTCATAGATAGGTTGGTTCTCAAACAACTGCATCAAACCATGGTGAAGATGACCTTATACATATTGATCCAAACCTCACCTTAACACCATAAAACCATGATAGAGGATTTACAATCAATTAAAGTCCACCCTAAAGATCCTTGACCTCTAGTAGACCTTGTTGGAGCCCTCCAAGTATCAACCCTTGTCATATTCCAAGATTTCGAGATATCTCCCATCCACCTAGATTATTTGTATCCTCCCCTCTTCATCATAATATACATCAATGTTGGATGCCCTTGGATCCAAACCATGTGTTGTGTACCTTCAACCTTGCATAGATGCCTAAAATTTGAACATAATGGTCAGGTTCACATCATCCCCACCAATCTTAGTCTATTTAAGTCATGCAACATGAATTAATAGCTAAATGATGTCCTCATTCCATTGAAGGATGGAATCGCTCAAAATTACTATTGTAGGCTAGAATTTCACCCTTTGTGGAAGAGTTTTTCATGCTCTCTCACTTCCATCTACAAGCATGGGAATAACCTCAGGCTGTGGGTATCTTGTAAGGAGGTTGAACTTCTAGAGTAGGATGGTTCCTCTTTTATGCTCACCTAAACTAAATATCTAAACTAATGATTCATGGAAAAGGGTCAAAAAAGGGATAAGGGCTCCTAAAAAAGATAACTAGGAGATGAACCAAAACTAAATGGGAAACTAATCTATGTTTGAACCCACACTAGATCAGTCATAAGACAACTATGACTTACACAATCTTGAGATCAATTTAACACACTGGAAGAGGTTTAGGCTAATAGAATAGGAAAAATATCCTTCATGAATCCACCAAGCACAAACATACTAAGGTACTAATTAATGATAAGAGATAAGCAAAGAAATCATCTTATTACATTAAGAGGTAGTTCTTACATAGACTTGATAGGGTTGAGCCTAATCAAGAGGAGCATAATTTGTAGTATCTCAATGAATGTTCATCTCCTAGAAAGATGAAAAAAGTCTAAAAATGGGAACTTCTCCAAAATTAGAAGTTCTAAAAAATTGAGAACTTCTCAAAAATTAGAACTTTTCAAAAACTAGGAACTCTCACAAAATGAAAAGTGTGAGATATATATAAAAAAGAGGAGAGAGAAGAGGAAGAGATTTTGATGATGGAGAATGGAAAGAAGAAGTCACTAGTTGCCAATGACTAGGACCATTCCTTACTGTCCTTGAGTTCTTTTTATTTAAAGCATGCAACTGCTTTGACTATGAGGTATCCACCCAAGACCACCACCAAGATGCTTGAGCCCATTTGCATTCAAGTCTCCTATTGGAATTGATAGAGCCATGCCCATGGTAGTTACATATTCCTACCAAGTGTAAGTGATTTAACCTTGAAATTTAAGACTTGGCATGTTCTTCAATGCATAATTGGTCCTTTCATGTTCATGCTCCACATAGATGTGTCTAATCCCTATTTAACCACTTTACATGTTCTAAAAGTCAGTTATATGCACTTATGTCACTTATCCTTGACTGATTGCCCCCTTGGATTTGTTGACTATTGACATTAATTTTCCATGGTCATTTTATTTTTGTGGACTATTTCCCATAATTTTCCTTTTAAAACTATCAATTTTACTCATTCCTTCAGGCTTTTGACTCCTTGTAACTTACTTCCTACTTCCTTACTTCAGGGTTTCCACTGCTTATGACTTATTTAAGTATTTCACCTTAGAAAACTTGAAGACTTACCTCTTGAACAACCCACAAATCACCACCCAAGACCATCTTGGGTTTGTCATGTCCCTTTACTTATTTTGGGTTTTTGACTGCTTGTAACTTACTTCACCTTTTAAGCAAGGCAACCCCATAAACTTGAAGTCTTCTTACTGATAGAACCCAAAAAGAAATAGTCAAGACCAATTCAAGATTTTCAAATGACACTAATTACTTAAGATATTAATTGGAACTTATAGAGTGAAATAAGTAGTGTGCCTTCACAAACCTCAAGTCTTCCTGCTTGACATACCCGAAGTCTTTTACTTGTTAAATCCTGAATCCTTCTCCTTCCAAGAACCCAAAGCTATCTATTATATACTCTTGGAAGCTTGAAGTTGTTCTAAACTTTCTTCTTTTACTTGAATGTCCATCTTTTCACACTTAGGCAAAATTTTGGTATGTGGGCCAAAAATGGTCAACATTTTTGGTAACTCGTAGGGAAACATGCCTACTATACTTGAAAACCCAACTCATGTTTCCTTGTCTAGTCCATTAGGCATAGAGTCTATGCTCTAGTTCAATAAGGTTATCCCCTTATATAACCTTCTCTTGAAGCAACAAGGGAAAAACAAAACAAAATGCCTAAGGCACTTATTGAAAGGAAACACAAAACTAAAAAGGGATGTGCATAAGGCACTTAGAAGAAAACATGGAAATCTATCCTACCCTAATCTAATCAAACAAAAAGGAAATTTTACAAAACGATTGACTAGTTGTACAAAATATCTTCCTTTCCTCACTAATACATTATAATTTTCATGTTTGAGGGATACTAAACAAATATAGAGAAGTACTAGATTTTCAACAAGTTGATGATAGACTTCTCCAAGAAAAATATTAAAAATAGACTCACTTACCCATCTTGATTGATTGATTATGACACCATCTTGGAATGGATACGCAAGTTGGTCTTGTTCTTGTTGGTGCTCAAATTTGTGCTTTGAATTAAGCACAACCTATGATGGCTCCTCCTTTTCATCTTCCAATCGAGTAAGGTGCCTAATAGGATATCATCTTGTCAATACAAACATTGAACAATCAGATTTTACTTCACCCTTACTTTTTTTTGGTTCATCGTCATGCTTATTAAGCATAATTAGATCATAGTTTCCTTGAAGGACATGCTCATACTGAAAACTTTATTTCTCCTCAAGGTTCTCCTTCATCACACAAGGTGGTGGTTCTTCAAGTTGAATTTATTGAGCACTCAACATGTATTCCTCATCAAGCTCACTCAATATTTCATCTTGTTCCTCAACTACAAATGAGGGTTGATTTGAACTCTCAAGGTCTAAAATAGCATCTTTGTCTTGTTCAAGGTTTGATTTCCCTTTCTCTAGCTCCAATTAATTTTAAAATGAATCATATTATTCCTCTTGGTTCTAATCCTTTTCTTCATCTATGTAGGATGGAATTTTAGTAGTTCATTCAAAGTATATCTCATTATCATCTTGAGGGCTATCCTCTTTAATATCTAGCTTACTAGTATCAAAACCATGATAAAAAGATTGGTCTAAACCTGATTCTTCCCCTTTTGAATGAAGAGGCCTACCCATCACATTCTTCTCATCCTAGACATTTACTTCATCTTCTCGAGACTCAATTGAAACTACAAGGTCTTCCTCTTTCCTTTGTAAAATAGGTTCTTCCTTTAAGAGGGAGATGGTGGGAGGGTGAAAAAGTTCACCTTGCTTGTAGTTTAGGAAAGTATCCTTCTAGCTAAGGAATTTGAAATTTCTCTTTGGTGGATCTTGAGAGAAGGAGAGAGAGTCTCATAACTCCTATAAACTAAGCTCATTGAGCTGGGATATGGTTGCTTGATTTGGCACAACCAAATCCTCTAAAAAAATTGCTTCTTGGATTATTTCACCTAACACCTCTTTCTGAAAGCCTTTCTAGATTGACTCCCATGAGGAAAAATTATAAGGAGTAGCCTCTTTTTATTAAATTAGCTCTTGGACCCTCATCAATGATACTTCCTCCCCTTTTTTTATGCCTTCCTTCATTGATTTCTATCATGGGAACATTTTTCACTTTCTTCCTCTTTCTTCATCTTCAATTTCAACTCTTTGATTTTCCTATCTATATTTTCTTTAAAGATATTCTCTTTATGATGGTCAGTAGACTCATGAAAATAGAGAACACAATAGGGTTGATGTGAATTACATAGGACTTCTTGAGGAAGATGAGTGGGATCTTGGATCTCAATGACAGGCTACTCTACATTAGTTTCCTCCTCTCTTTAAAAGCTTCCTTAAATTTAACTCCAAGAAGGGAAGGTTTGAGGGAGACATGAAAAACTTGGAACATAAGGGGGTTCACTTAGAGTGGACTTTTGGGGAAGGATGGGTGGTATATATGAAGTTTGAGGTGGTGTATATGAAGACATATAAGGTTTATGGAATTACACACATTGTTTTTCAAAGCTTTTTAGTTTATCCTTAATTCTTTGGATGTAACCACTCACATTCAACATCTCATCTGAGAGGTTGTTCCGATTGGCCCCCTCAATAGGTGCCCATTTCTCTTTCATTTACTATAATGCACATCTTATGTCATGAATGATTTGATCAAGGATATCTTGACCATACCCCCTTTGTGTATTAACATCCATCATGTACTTTTGATACACTAAGGGCATTTGACTCCAACCTGAAATGGATTGGTTTGGAGCAAAACCAAGGATACTTTGAGACTGAGAAGGTTTCCCATAAGAATCTTAATAACTACTTGGGGTGAAGCCATAAACATTGTTAACCTGATATAAAGGATGTTGAGGTAGAGAATAAGCATTTTGATCAATAAATGATTGATTGAACATACTAGATAATGATGATTAGGCACTTGGACTACTTAAACTAGTTGATATATTCTTGAAGTCACCATTAATGTTTGTTGAATGCCTCTAAAGGCAAATATGCATAAGAACAACACAAAAAATCCTTCCACTACTTTGGACCTTGGTCCCATTGGGTGTGCCAAAAACTATTATAGGCCAGGATTGCACCCTTTGAAGGAGAGTTTTTCAAGCTCTCTCACTTCCATCTAAAAGCATGGGAACAACCTCAGGCTATGGGTATCCTGTAAGGAGGTCAAACCTCTAGAGTAGGTTGGTTACTCTTTGATGCTCACCTAAACTAAAAATCTAAACTAATGCTTCATAGGAAAAAGGTTAGAAAGGGGATAAGGGCTCCTAAGAAAGCTAACCATGTGATGCACCAAAGCTAAATGGGAATCTCATCTATGCTTGAACCCATACTAGATCAGTCATAAGACAACTATGGATTACACAATCTTGAGATCAAGTTAACCACTGGAAAAGGTTTAGGTAGAACACTAATCCAGACATACAAGAGCTTGAAAATACATTAAAGAGGCAAGTAGAATGTTAATAGATTAGGAAAAATCTCCTTCATGAATCCACCAAACACAAACATACTAAGGCAATGATCAAGGACAAGAGATAGGCAAAGAAATCATCTTATTACATTAAAAGTTAGTTCTTACAATAGACTTGATAAGGTTGAGCCTAATCAAGTAGAGCATACTTTATAGTATCTCAATGAATACCCATTTCCTAGAAAGATGAAAAAAGTCTAAAAAAAGGGAACTTATCCAAAATTAGAACTTCTCAAAAACTAAGAACTCTTATAAAATAAAAATCATGATATATATATATATATATATATATATATATATATAGATATATATATATATATATAAAAGAAGAGACAGAAGAGGAAGAGCTTCTGGGAATGGATAATAGAGAGAAGTCATTAGTTATGAATGACTAAGATTATTCTTTCTTATCCTTGAGTATTTTTATTCAAAGCACACAACTTCTTTAACTATGAGGTAACTGCCCAAGACCACCACCAAGCTACTTGAGCCCCTTACGCATTTAATTATCCTACTATAACTAATAGAGCCATGCCCATGGTAGCTACATGTCCCTGCCAAGTGTAAGTGATTTGATCTTAACATTTAATACTTGGAATGTTCTTCATATTATAGTTGGTTCTTACATGTTCGTGCTCCACCTAGACATGTCTAATCCCTGTTTGACTACTTTTCATGTTCTAGAACTAATATTTATGCACTTGTGTCACTTGTCCTTGAATAATTTCCCCTTTGGGTTTACTGACCATTGACCTTAATGTCCTATGATAATTTGCTTTTTGTGGACTATTTTACATAATCTTCCTTTCAGAACTATCAATTTTACTCATTCCTTCAGGATTTTGACTCCTTATAACTTATTGATTCCTTACTTTGGGGTTTCCATTTCTTATGACTTATAAAATACTTTAAGTCTTTCACCTCAAAAAACTTGAATACTTGCCTCTTGAAGAACCCATGAACCACCACCCAAGACCAGCTCAAGTTTGTCATGTTCCTTTACTTATTTTAGGTTTTTGAATGCTTGTAACGTAATTCACCTTTTAACCAAGTAAACCCCACAAAACAAAAGTATTCTTGCTGATAGAACCTTAAAAGGGCTAGCTAAGACCAATTTATGTTTCTCAAATGGCACTACTTACTTTGAATATTACTTGGAACTTATAAAGTCAAATACGTAGTGCACCTTCACAAACCTGAAGTCTTCTTGCTTGAAAAATCTAAAGTCTTTAGAGAGAAATCTCAAAGTCTTTTACTTGTTAAATCCCAAATCCTTCTCCTTCTAAGAACCCAAAGCTATCTATTTTCTGCTCTTGGAAGCTTGAAGTTATTCTAAGCTTGCCTCTTTTGCTTGAATGTCCATCTTCTCACACTTAGGAAAATTTTTGGTATGTGGGATGAAAATTGCCAAAAATTACACCAATAAAAATTCGACAAGCTCAATCATACCCTCTTCCCAAATCCCTAAGCAAGACCCCTTGGAATCCATGTTCCAACATCTTTCACTTGGAGAATACCACCCGTTGACTCTCGATACCCTTCCTACTCCTCAAGATTATAGAAACCTTGATCAACATCCTCACTATAATCATAACATTAAAAATTTCGTCCCTTTTTATTCTCATAACAACTAAAAAGAATTTATGTAAAGGGGACTCAATCAACCACCTTTGACTTCTAATACCCCACCTTTTGTCAGACCATTTACCTCTGATTTTTCCTTTTTGGATAAAACAAATTTTAACCAAACATACCTTCATTGGTATATTTAGAAATTATTTGGTTTAGGAAATTATGATCATGAAACACATTAACTTATCCCAAGTAAAACTCAAAAGCTTCATGAGCGATAGGGCCTTAGATTTATCTAACCAGAAAAACCAACCAAAACACCTCTCATATGAATCATTAAGGAAGAAACCCCATCCTCACTTACCTCTTCCTATTCATAGTTTGATGATCTTGATTCCATCCCTCATAAATTTTTATTATAACCAACACCTAAAATAATGAGAATTCAACATTAGTTACCTCATCTTAAAGGAAAATCAATAGTAACCAACATAGAAAGAAGTAAGCGGGGCAAGTTTACTCTTAATTAGATTGGACCATTTATCATCACACATAATTATGGGTTTAATACTTACCTATTATCATCACTTAAAAGAAATATGTAACCTAAGCCCCTCAATGCTTTGCATTTATGACTATTATTTTGTTAAAACAAGTTCTAAATCACCTTATATCTAACTTAAGCTCATCCTTTATTTTACAAACTTATCACCCTCATCTCCTTATTTTAAGGATAATTGATTAAAGAAAATAATAATTTGATAATACATCATATTTTTAGCCTAATCCTAAACATGGTTACCATGGCTCTACCCATGGAATGATTCTCATGGATATTTTTTGATCTTTATAAGATGGATCCCTGTGGTTGTTGTCTCTTAAACTTCTATCACCCATCATTTAATTTTCTTGTGCGATGGTTTTTCCTTCATAAAGTAAAAAAATAGACCTTTATAAATTAGTCCATGACTAAAACAAAAAAAATGTTATGGTTCATATCTAAACCTATGGACCGCTCCCTTAAAGTATAAATTCCAAAATATTTTAGAATTGCTCAAAAAGATAGACTTCTCGCTTGAAGGACAACTATCAAAATCAAACAAATCCAAAACTTAGACCACTCCCTTAAAGGATGGATAAGTAAAAAATTTGTTAAAAATAGATCACATGGAATCTTACTAAATTGATCATTTTCCCCAACCTATCAACCAAAAAAGCATCAAAAGACCCTAAGTAATATATATATATATATATATATATATATATATATATATATATATATATATATATATATATATATATATATATATATATATATATATCCCAAAGAAAGCTTCCTACATTGATTAGGTTTTGAAAAACATTATTATACTTCCCATATTGATCAATCTTCACAAAAATAAGACATGAAATTTCCTATAATGGTTCTTAGGTCACCTACAAAAGGGGTAAGCCATCCTCATAAGAACGTTACAATACCCTCTATTCACCTATATACAACATATCACCCTTTTTCACCCTCTCAATTAAGCGATTTTGATCTTATTTGATGTAATGTGGTCAAGTCACTTATTTAATAAATGAACTAACACTAATGACAATTAGGCAAGGGGATTATGTAAATAATCCTACCTATTATAGTTATGTTCTTTACCAGTGACAGCATTTAATCTCTTTCTTCTAATTTCATGCCTACTTGTTGAAACAATCATTAAGGCATTTGTCTTACATTTTTGAGCCATCATACCCTAATTCACCCATACCTTTTACATATATAATTTCAACCAAAGTAAGGTATATGTAAAATTTACATCTCTCAAAATCATTTAATTCCTTAAAAATATAAAATTGCATCATAAATCATTTAGTTGTTTTGTTATGTACATTCTATTTTTCAACAAAACCACATTAAAATGACCATAAAAACATAGGAGAACACATTATTGTCCACCAAACCACCACCTGAATCCCCTCAAACTTGGTCATTTTGGCCTACCCTTAGCACTTTTTATGACAACTTTGCCTTGGTCATTTTGACTGCATAACTATCTCTCCATACTTTTTAACTTGAAAAATGAGTGTTACTTTTGTGCACAACCCTTTAGTGAATCTAAGCATGACCCCTTGTGGTCTTGACACCTACAACCATTTTATCTTCTCAGGATCAAATCATAATTTTAGATCCCTAAGACCATATATACCTCAACTAGGAGACTTGAGTTTATAGGTGTACCCCATATTATCTAGGCCTAATGTTGTGGCCTAGTTATCATGTCACTTATCCTTCTAGTAAAACCCTATTTATAAACCACTACAACTATGATAGCCTAGTATATGCACGATATATAATATCATAATTAGTCATATTCTTTGAACCTATTTACACTAAAATTCCCAACCAATCAACCAACCTTGTCACCAACTTATCCACTTGTCAAACCTGAACCCGAATCCATTTCACCTCATCAATTCCCAATTTTAGGGGAAACACCTCCTCCCACACTTGGGGCATCCAATCTTCCATAAACCATTAATTTTTATTTTTAAAATTATTGAGATAAACTACAAAATAAAAATGGAAAAATGTAGACATTATAATATTTCACCAGTGGTTCTTGTAGAGTGGATTACAAGAGATTATTAGTCAAGAATTAGTCCAAGAAATCAAATAAAAATTCATAGAGATGTAAACACATCAAGTTAAACTATTCATGCAGGGGTTTCTAATGACAATGAAGAAAAAAATACTATTTATCCTCCCAAATTTATTCCATCACCCAAGAGTGGATCCCATCATGTTCTACCCTTGATCAAACATTCTTGTCTTTATCAATAATGGTGGAAAACTCCTCCAATGTCTCAAGAACACTCCACAAAACCTAGGCTCATGATATTAAAACTATCTAATTGCCTATCAAATGAAGCTAATCCAAATATTAATAATACAATAATCAAAACACAAATTATTGTGAAGAGATTTTAGTATTATAACATTATGACAATTGAGCTTAAGTTTGTAGCAAACCCAAAAGGAGTTATTGAAGATATGGCAGTAATGGTGGAATCATGGGAATATCTAGTTGACTTCCTTATATTTCAGCCAAAAGGTAAAACACTTGGTTATCCCATTATTTTGGGGAGACCATGGTTAGCTATAGTTACTACCTTAATTGATTGCAGGTTAGGTGATATGACTATTTCAAATGGTAAGAATTTTAAGCATATTTCATTATATCCCTCTGCATGACCTTTCATTGATAATCAAGCAAAATTATGGGCTAATAATCTTGATATTAATGAAAAAAATCTATCTTCTTTGGCTATGGTTAATAGATGATATGGTTAATCCTTCATTAAATGAACATTAATCATCATTGGAGTAGTCATGATTAGTTCTAAAACCATCACAGTTAGTTCCAAAACCTTCACAGTTAGGTTTGGAACCTTCACAATTAGTTATGGAACCATCACATTTAATTCTAGAACCTACACAGTTAGTTTCAAAACCACACCAATTTTTTGCAAATTAATATAACTTTTCTCCAAAGGAACATGATTTATCTTTAGAAAAGGAAGGATTTGTAGCATCAACTTTACAAATATTAAGAGATGGTGAAGAATTTTTGGAAAATAGTAGTAACGAGGAATTCAATCTACAACAAGATAAGTATCATAACTCTTCCTATTGTCCTTTGTGCAGTATCCTAACTCTAGTAAAATTTGGAGATGTTGCTACATATAATATGTTTTTACCACATGCCTATTCATTAAACACCTTAATGGAACCTCTTCAACAAATCAATTCATCATATCCTGGAACCAAACATGTTGAGATTCAACCAGGAAATATTTTGAATATTAATAGCTGGTTAAAGAATGATGAAGAAGCCAAATTATTTGATGTTCTAAAAGATCACACTAAAGCTTTTACTTGGGAATATAGAGATATGAATGGAATTCATCGAAGTATCTACACCCATCACATTTATACTGAAAACATTAGACTAGTTAGGCAACCTCAGAGAAGGATTAATCCAGCCTTAAGGGATATAGTCAAACAAGAAATTGAAAAACTATTACAAGTAGGTTTTATCTACCCTATCAGATAGCCAGTGGATGTCTCCTCTTGTAATTGTCCCTAAAAATAATGGAAAATGGATAATTTGTGTTGACTATAGGGAACTGAACAAATCTACCCTGAGAGATTATTTTCCCTTACCATTCATAGATCAAGTCTTAAACAACCTCTCAGGTAAATAGTACTTTTCCTTCTTGGATGGATTTAGTGAATATAATCAAATCAGAGTTGATGCTAAGGATCAAGACAAAACTACATTTAATTATACATGGGGTACCTTTGCTTATAGGGTATTGCCATTTAGACTATGTAATTCTCTAGCAACCTTTCAGAGAGCTGTATTAGTAATTTTTGAAAACCTAACAACTGACTATGTGGAAGTATACATAGATGACTTTACTATCTATGGAGATACATTTGATGATGCCTTGAAAAATTATGATAGAGTATTAATAAGATGTGAACAACATCACTTGTCTCTTAGTCATGAAAAATGTTTAATGATGGTTGATGAAGGGATCGTATTAGGGCACCATATTTCAAAAAGAGGAATTCAAGTTGACCAAAACAAAATCAAGATTATTTCAAACCTACCTATTCCTTAAACTCCCACAAATATTAAATCATTTGAAGGACATGTTGGATACTATAGGTGATTTATCAAGGATTTTAGTAAAATTGCTGCCCCCATGTTTAAATTACTTACCAAGGACTGTGAATTTCTTTGGGATGAATAGTGTCAACATGCTTTTGAAGAAATTAAAGAGAAATTAGTAACTGCCCCAATATTGCAAGGACCTAATTGGAAGAAACCTTTTCATATCCAAACTGATGCCTCAAATACCTCAATTGGTGTAGTTTTGGGACAAAAAGATGAAGAAGGAAGAATGTATGCTATTTACTATCTTAGTAAAAATCTTTCTCCCACTGAAAGAAATTATACTACCACTGAAAAAGAATTTTTGGCTATGATCTATGTAATCAATAAATTTAGACATTACATTACAGGGTACAAAATATTTGTACATACAAATCATTCAGTAATTAAATATTTAATGAACAAACCAGTAGTTGGAGGAAGAATAATTAGATGGTTATTATTTTTACAAGAATTTGATATAATCATTATGGATAATCTAGGAAAATCTAATATGGTAGCTGATTTCTTGTCAAGATTGACCAGTACAGAGGAGCAGGATCTATTCAAGGATAACTTTCCAAATGAAAAATTGTTTGTTATTTCAACTAACACACCATGGTTTGCTGACATGGAAAATTATCTTGCAACAAGGAATTTTCCTTCCTTTCACTAAAAAACAAATAAAGAAGTTAATCAAAACCAGTGCATAATTCAAATGGTTAAATGGAATACTATTTAAATGTGATCCTAATTTCATTTTATGCAGGTGTGTAAGAGAAGATGAAATTTTAGACATCCTCTAGGCATGTCATGATGAACCAAGTGGAGGACACTATTCAGTCAAAATAATATCTCACAAGATACTTGGCACTAGTTACTATTGGCCATCTTTATACAAAGATGTGAAGAGATATATCAGGCAGTGTGATCCTTGTCAAAGGATGGGACAACCAACCATTACCAATGAAATGCCTCTGAAACCACAAGTAGTGATTGAAACATTTGAGAGATGGAGATTGGAATTTGTTGGACCTTTTAATCCTCCTTCACAAGCAAAAGAGCACATTCTTGTATGTATTGATTATGTAATAGAATGGGTAGAAGTGCAAGCTTTAACAAATGACACTAAAGAAGCAGTTGCTTATTTCCTTTGGCACAAAATTATGGTAAAGTTTGGAGCACCAAGAAGCTTAGTTTTAGACTAGGGACCACAATTTATGTCCAATATGATCTAGGCTTTCACAATGTATTATCTAATCAATCATAGGAAGTCATCTCCCTATCACCCGCAAGAAAATGGACAAGTTGAAGTAATAAATAGAGAATTATAAAACATCCTCACTAAAATAGTTGAAGTTGAAAGAAGAGATTGGGTAAAAAGACTACCTGAAGCTATCTGGGCTTACAATATAACTTGGAAAACCACAATCATGTTTTCACCATATGAGTTAGTCTATGGGGAAAAGCCCTTGTTGCCTATTGAGTTTGAACTAAAAACATTGAGGATAGTAGCTAAGGTGGGAATTGAATTGGATATAGCTCAAAATGAGTGAATCTTTCAACTCAATGAATTAGATAGATTCAGAATGGAAGCACTACACCAGATAGAGATAATCCAAGGTCAAAGGAAACAATGGCATGATTCACATATCAAGGAAATATAATTCAAAGTAGGAGACTGGGCATTGTTGTTTGATTCTAAGTGCCAAAAATTCAAAGGTAAGTTAAGAACTAGATGGTTGGGACCTTACCAGATCAAGCAGATATTTAACAATGCTTCTATCTAGTTACTTCCCATTGAAGGCAGCAGAAGAATACTCTTGGTCAATGGACATAGGCTGAAAGTTTATAAGAAGCCTCCTACTAAGGATGAATTCTTGAAGTAGATTGAAGCAAACAAAGAATTTGATCATATGGAAGAACCTAGTTCTTCCAAAATGATTAAATAATCAAATAAAGAGATCTAGAATAAAGGGAAGAGAATGAAAACTAGTAAATGGCATTCTCTTCCCAAAAAAAAGAGGAGAATGAAAACCAATAAATGGCATTCTCTTTTTCAAAAAAAAAAACTAGTAAATGACATTCTCTTTTTAAAAAAAAAACATTCTTAAATAAGTATCTAATTCAAATAAAAAATTTTATTGAATTCTAACTATTTTCTAATCATATTTTTAGGAATGTTGAGTCAACATAATGGAGGGATTACATCATCAAGTACAATAATTGTGTTTTTAACTTGTTAAAGGTTTAATGAAAGTTTGCATGTGTGATTAGACTTGATTTAGAAAGGTTAGTATGATGAGTCATCTATTATACATCATGGTTAAATGTGAAAAATCATGAGAAGGATATTGATGATGGAATGAGTTGGCAAATAGTCATAAAGACTCATTCTTATGATTAGATCAACAAAGTAAAAGCCAACTATAGAATAATTTCAAAAGAGACACAGTGAATTAGCTCCATCAATTCTATGGCTAAGTACAATAGTTTTGTAACCAAAATCATTAAATTTTTTAGTTGAGTACAGTAATTCCACAACCGAATTTGCTAGATCAACAACTGAATCCACTAGTTCGGTAGCCAAAATCATCAATTTTGCCAAGACAAGAAGCAATTTTTAGATAACCTATGAAAGATTCAAAGAAGAAAAAAACATGGGAATAAAAAATAAGTTATAACTAGATAATGATACCCAACTCCTTGCAAATGACGAAGTAGCAACCATCTTTCAGCAGGCAGGATGGTTGGAGTTTCTGAGGAAGTTTCCCAAATAGAATGATGAATTGGTAAGAGAATTTGTTATTAATTTAGAATAAATAAGGACCAAAATTTGAAAGTTTTTTATTCCTTTTTGTGTGAATATAATAAGTGAAATATTTGGAATACCAATAGTGCATGTCCCAAACCCTATTAAGGGAACATTAAAAGACCTGGCTAAATCCCTGTGGAAAGTAGGGGAAGTTGAACCCTAGTATATTTATAATACAAAGGAAGTCATCAAAGGAGTCAAAAGGGCTAGCATGTCCAAACCCTTTGATAGAGTAGCATTCTGGATAGTCAAATATTTAACCTGTGATGGACAATTTGGGATAGTAGGGAAAGAAGTCCTCAAAATCCTTATACACCTTAGATATGGAGCAAAAAAACTAGAATATAGAGTAAACCTTCTAGGGTTTCTTTTTGAATCCATCCATGCAATGGCCCAGAGGTATTCTTGGGGTGTAGGAACAATCAGACATTATGGATTAGTGCATTTAATATGGCATCACCATTTTCTTTCAAAGAAAAATGGGGAAGAAATGTGGGACAAATTTCTTGGCAAATTAGATTCAAGGGGCCTTATCTTTTCAGTTTACAGTAAAGAATGGATATCTTCACCTCTTATGAAAGGGCAAATTTTGATAATATCTATGATGCATGTTTAAAAATATGGTAATTTCTCTCCGTGGCATTGAAAAGAAGGGAAGTAATATCCCCTTCAAATTTGATCTGGAGTTTAGAAAGGGTAGAAGCTTTATGCACAATCATACCCTAGATCAATCAAATTCCCCTAAACATATGGATAGGAATGTGAAAATGGCCACCTCTACTTCTCACTCCCATATCTCCTCAGTAAAATATAGAACCTCAACCTCCCACTCAATTTGAGGAATGGAAAAGAAAAGTAGAAGCAGGAGTAGGGTATAGTACTTATGAGTCAAAGCATTGGGATATTCAGTTTCAGCCATTTGATCTAAGAAATCAAATGGAATGCAGGATACACAATCCTAAATTTGAAGAATGAAGTTTGTAAAGGGACTTACAAATAAGTAAGTGTGGGGGAAATGATGAGGCCAAGATATGCCCAGTAATTGTATAATAAATGACCTCATCTTACTCTCTCTTTCTATTAAGTTTGATTGCATATTGTAACTTTTATTTTGATCTAAGATGAGTTAGGATGTGATTATCCATCTTTTGTTGATTGTGATTCTAACATTTTAAAAGACCTGTAATTCCTAACAAGTGTGTTGGAAAATTCTAGTTTTATAATAAAACATGTCATCATCTGACTAAAGAACAAATATGAAGTAGATTGCATGTTTTGGAAGCATTGGACTCAATTCAGATTAGTTCTAAAACCTACAAAATCTATTCTGGAACCATCACAGTTAGTTCTGGAACTCCACCATACTATTTCAAGTCATCACACTTTTAGACTGAGCTCTAGAACTCTATATTTAGCTCCAGTACTCTTATAGATAAACTCCAAAACTTTTACGGATAGATATGGAACTGATGAGGATCTATTCGAAATGGTTGGTGATCTATTGGATCAATGATCTTATTAAATCAAGAACAAATTCTCAATTTTTTGAACTTGCAGAATCAAGACATTTATCACATAGCTAGACATCCAGCCACATCTTGATTCAACATCTATTTTGGGTACGATTCAGTTCCATCATATCTATGAAGTAATTACAACAATCAATGCACCACAAGTAGAAGAATATATAAAGACCTATGAATTTAGTAGAGATATATATATTAAAAAAATATAGAAAATCATTGAAGAATAGAGAGATAAGGACATATTAGTACATTTTTTAATACAAAACATTTTATCAATGAAATAGCCATTTCTATTTTGAAAGCAAATTAAATCATTCAATCTTGTTTCTAGGCAGAGCAAGGGCCCACTCCTCTGAAGAACCAAGATCTTCATTTTTATCGATATTTATATTTCTATTCACAAAAGTAACTACGTAATTCTGTTAAATTTATAAATGCTTCCAACTCCTTATAGTTAAGATTTATTGTAAATTTGTTCCTGCAGGATGTTTTTAAATCAATTTCATTTCTTCAATGTGTGTTCATTTCCAGCAATCAATTTCATTTCTGCAATGTGTGTTTGTTTCCAACAATCAATTTCATTTTTGCATCATGTGTTTGTTTCCAATAATCTATTTCATTTTTTCAAAGTGTATTTACTTCTAGAAAATTCACATAGTTTGATTCCAATAAGGTTTCAACCATGAAATCCTTAAGACATTAAACCCCCCGAAAAAAAACAAAAAAAAGAAAATACAAATACCTCCATTCAATTACTAAATCGCTACGATTCCTCTTGTTGCATATAGCTTTAGACACAGCCCTAGTTAAATATGACATTAACATAAATTTGATTAAATTAAGGGAATGATGACACCCATCAAAGGTCATGACCTCCACACTTATAACATATTCAAGTCATAGTGGGAGCATGTTATGGAAAAATGTTATATAAATTTATACCAATTCTCAATTTCTCTAGATTTAGTAGGAGTATGTCATAGAAACATGTTATCTACACTTGCATCAATTTCAAATTCACCATATTTCATAGTTATATGATTCATACACATACACACACACACACACACACACACACACACACACACACACACACACACACACACACACACACACACACACACACACACACACACACACACACACACACACACACACACACACACACACACACACAAAGAGAGAGAGAGAGAGAGAGAGAGAGAGAGAGAGAGAGAGAGAGGGGGGGGGGGGGGGTGTAAGTGCATGGAATTGGGGGGAAAAAATAGGGTCTTAAGTGAATATGTTTTTATTGAAAAATATGAAACCTCAAAATTTGAAGATGTTATAGGAAGACAAATTATAGCATTTCCAATGTAGTTTCTAGACTATTATTTTTTTTGAAGTGGTTAGGTATAACTAGGCCAAACATTATAAAATAAATGAAGTGGTATTAATTTTTCAAACAATCATACTAGGTAGTTGTTTGTCCTCCCCACCATTTTTAAGCATTTTTTGCTTTTTTATTTAAACCCCTTGGTAAAAAGATAGGTAAGATAATCTAGTTTACAGCGTATATTTTTTTGAAATTAATTAATGAATGTTTTTTTACTAATTTCAAAAATTAGTATACCCTAAAATATGATAAAAATGTATAGCTGACCATGTGCCCCATAACTACCTCAAAAAAATAGAAAAATAGATTTTTATTTTTATAATGTGTAGAAAAATAGGTCTACTTTGCAACCATATGATTTTCTGGTTTGGATCAATGAATCAAAAGATACATAAATAAAGATGAACATGAATAATCATGGAATATATCACTACAAAAACATACTTAATAAATATTTAAATAACAACTTTAAATAAATCAAAATATTAAAAAATATCATATATAAAAAGAAGAGACTTAGTCGATGTTGAAATACTATTTTTAAGGAAATTTTTAATAAAATGGATAGTGTCTATAATGGGTGAAGTTACAATTTTTTATTGTTGGAAAAAAACATGCATTCAACTATGTGTGTTGTAGGTCCATGCTTGAGGTTCAAGTATCCAAGCCATTCCCAATCCTTAAGTCATGTACTTGAAATGGAAAGATAAAGAACCATGTATATGGTAATATCATGTATGCATAAATATCATGTGTATAAAATTATCATATATTCAAAATTACTATAATTGAAATTAATGAAAATATATGATATGTTTTAGGGTTTAGAGTCTAATCATGAAGGCAATTGAGGATAAACTAAGCTGATTAAACCTAGATTTGTGACCACAATGTGTTTTTGGCATAGAATTTATGTTTTAAGATGCATTATGTCTAATCACAAAGGTAATTTGGGCCAATTTGATCTTATTAAACCTATTTATGATTACTAAATATTATTTTTGTCTCAATTAGCCCCCAAGTCACCACATATTGAGAAAATTAGTCAATTGTGGAAATGAATGATGTGATTTGGGTTGAATTGAGCCTTGTGAACCTAATTGTTATTGTAAGGATGCTAATTAAGGCTGAATCATCTAGTTTTTAGGGTTTATAATTTAGGTTTTAAGGTTTATAACTTATGGTTTAAGTTATATATGACATAGGGTTTAGGGTTTAGGGTCTAATCATGAAGGCAATTGAGGACGATTAGAGTTGAATGAACCTATTTATAACCACAATCTATTTTTAGGTATAGGGTTTACATTTTAGGGTGAATAAGGTCTAATTGCAAAGGTAATTATGGCCAATTTAAGCTATTTGAACATATTCAATATTACAGAATGTGATTTTGGGCTCAATTGGCCCCCAAATAACCATAGATTGATTAAATTAGTCAATTGGGGTAATTAGTGATGTAATTTGTGCCAAATTGATCCTTATGAACTAATTTATTATTTTTGATAAATTAGATATTTAATTCCTAAGTAATAAACAAGTCTAAGTAGATAAAATCAGTAAATCATATATAATAATTAGCCTGCTAATTTGTGAAATTTGACTATAGTTAGGACTTTTCTAAAAATAGTAGTGAGAGAAAATTAAACTTATCTAATTCTATGTTGTTCTAACTGAGATAAGGTCTAGAAATTTGTGTGCAGGCTTAGGGGACTATCAAAAATAGGAATTTGGAGTTCATTTCTTGATTGGATAGGAGTGAAAAAAGTGGGACACCATGGGTTCTAGCACTATAGTCCTATATTAGCATTATTGTCCTAGTGATCTAATATTTTTAGGTTTTCTGCATCAGGTCTATATGACCCTGTCTATGAAATATCAAAGCTTGAAAGTCCATGGAGATTATTGTGTAATTGATTTAGTCTTTAATACTCTAGGTCCTCTTTATTCTTGAAATTAAATGTAAAATTTGGATAAATTAGAGGAGGGGTTAGTGTGTAAAGGATATACTAGACACATTTCACACCCCATATATAGGCACACTACCTACATACCAATACTCTGAGGAGGGATCAAGCTATGTGTAGTTCCCCCATTAAAGTGCTTGGTGTAATAGTGTGATGAAAATGTAAGTAAATGTAAAACTAGATGTACTTAGAATGATTAGGGACTGGTGTAGAGGTTTGAATAATCTTAAAATGATATTAGATGGTTGTATGCAGAGAATAGGGAAAAGTGCTTGAGTGGTCTTGCTTGTATTCTTGCTTCTCTGTTGTAAATGAGTGTCAACCCTTTTAAATGGAATTTGAATGGCCTATTATAGGGGATGTAATGATCATGGGTTAAATTAATTTTTTTAGGCTAACATGAATTGGGATAAGGATTTAGAAGAATGTGACTGTTATAAGTCAAAATGCACTTGGATAATAGTGCCAAAAATAGGACACCCTAGGTTTTAAAACTTTTATCCATGGTTGATGAGACCTAGGGGATGGATTAAACATGAAAATAGTGCTCTAGGTCTACAAGGGTTCAGTCTAGGAGGCTATGGATGATTTAGAATTAGTAAAAACATGTTTATGAGGGTCATGAGGAAATAAAGATGGACCTATGGATTGGGTGTCATTAGCCACACTTACGTTATGAAATTTTTCATTTTATATGACTACATTCCCCCCCTTTATTCTAGTGATGCAACAAAGAGAAATAATAAGATAAAGGAAAAATATAAAGCACACCTAAACTTACTTGTAAAGGTGAAGCTCATGAAGTTATATGATGTTGGATATACATAGAGAGAGCACTATGTGAAGTGTGAATCTGTAATCAAAAATATAGAGTAGATCATTCCTTACTAGATATGGTATATCTAAAATAAGAATGTACAAAATATGGGTAAGAGAGAGAGAGAGAGAGGAAGACAAAGGAATGAATACATCGCATCAGGTATGAAAACCAATACAAAATTTGTTGTGATGTTAGAATGTGTTGGGTGTGTACTATACCAAAAGTAATATCATGAACATAGTTGAGTGATCAATTCCTTGGAAGTGGCTCAAGAATTCAAAGGTAGGCCCTTTGGCTACATTGTTTCCTACTAAGTGAAGCTAATAAATCATGCATGTGGCAATCAATATTTGGATTATGTGTCTAATCCCTCTAAACAGGTTTCTCAAGAATACAAAGGTTGGCACTTTAGCTCCATCATTGCCCCATGAATTCAATCTATGAGGTAATACTAGTATGGAATAGATGTCATTTGAGATGGATCCTAAAACCCATGAATGTACTATGATATGACAATGTTCACATAGATAGCTGAATATATGCTAAAAACTAGGCCACTCTTGGCCATTTTGAAAGATGGAGATTATTCTTATATGAAAGCCACTCTAAAACTAGTGTAATGGGCTTATGTGGAATCCAACTCGAGAACTAGGGTACCCAAAAAATTAAGCTTGTATGAAAGCCAAACTTTGAGAAAGGATGCTAACTACCTAGAGATGGACTAAGGCATGTAATTGCTGAGAAATGTTTGGAAAATAAACTAAACTCCAAAAAAGGGGAGGATCAATGTGCTACACACAATACCCCCAATCACTAGTGTCTAGAACATGGATTCTGATCTAGAAGTTATATCAACTACCTAATCTAAAATTGGAAGTGAGAGCCATCATGCTATGCATGATGCCCCATATATCTAAATTCTTTGGGCAAAAATTGAACTAAAACACATTGAATCTAAATTGTACAAAGCTGATGAACTTGTGACTAAACTTACTTTTCTATCTAGATAGGATCACCAAAAATAGGAAACCCTATTATCTAGCACTGTAGTCTAACTTTGGTACTATTATCTAGGGCCAAATCTAGTAAATATTGTAGATTCTTTGTTGTTTGCCTGGTTTGATGTCTTGATTTTATTCTAAATGTTCTAAAAATTACTTTTTCATCCATTAAGAGCTCTGATATCTATGACAAAACCCATGTTTGTTACCCCCTCTTTTGAGGCTAGGAATGCAGATGTTGTAATGACTACCCTCAAAATAAAGAGACCTGAAAGTGTGTTAAGCTAGAAATATACATGATATAGCAATGATAATTAATAAGATATCCTGAGATATATCAAGGTTTATATTGAGAGATTATTATATCAATAGGGGTATGCCTAGATAGATGTAAAAATTTAATAACATGTGTAATGTAATAAACTAAAATCAAAAGTGTCAGATATTATTTATTAGTTGTTAGTAAGGAGGGATGGAACATGATGTCCATCAATGCATCTAAGAAAGAAAGGAAATGAATGATATGGATCATGGCATTACAAATAGGAAAAGTAATCAGGCAATAAGCATACAAAGTAAGAAGCAAAAAGCATACAATAATTACCAAGGGGCCAAGAAATCAAGGGACATGGGTACATGACACTCAAACTAGAAAGAAAGCATACAAGGCATATTCAAGTACCACATACAAATATAATTAAAACATAAAAAGTTGGCACAAGGGCGACAAGCACATGGAAGAGTAAAACCAAAGGATATTGGAAAATGTTTTGAGGCACACACATGAATAGAAGCAAAGGACATTAACAAATGTCCTAAAACACATACAAGAGACAAGTAGGAACTAGAAATGCAATCCAAAAATCTACATTAAGTAAGAAGAGAAAGCATGTAATAATTGTAAAGATAGAATCACATCTAACTAATCAAAGCAAGAGTGAAAGTATGAAATACATGTTTAGTACAAGACTAGGTATAGGATAAGAGATACACAAGTGTTAGATACTAGTGAAATGTTGATATAGTAATCTATGAAATCTAGTAGTTAATGTGCATCAACATGATAAATTGGAGTATGTAGTGTAGGAATGACATAACCTAGATGGTGCAATCATGTAGAAGATGCCCCTAATGGGTGTGTATATCAAAGTCTGTCTCGAATATAGAAGTAAGATCCCCCCTTAATGGGTAGAGTGAAGCATTCAAGGATCTGGATTCCACTGCACACACTTAAAGAAGACCATGCAAAGCATGGTAATGTAAATAAGTCAACAAACAATACCATAGAACATCAAATGTAAGTCTGACATAGTAGTCACAATGTAAAAAATGGATGATGCATATAATCAAAATGTTTTTGGTGTTTTAACATTTTTGAATGTTTTTTTTTTGGATTTTGAAATATTATATTATTTTTGTATTTTTGAAATTTTGAACTATATACAATCAAGCAGAAGAGATTATGTAGATTGTAATATGTAAAATGGCATGCTAGACTAAAATATGTGTATATGTATAATATCCATTGGGATTTTTAGTTTTTTCCTTCAAGTGAGGCAAGGTTATATACTTTATGGCTAAGATTTATGGTAATAAGATATGGACCTAGCCAATTTGGTTTGAATTTTCCTTTGATTTCTTCTTTGGCATTGATATTGCAAAGGTTTTCTTTGAGAACAAGATCATTAGCTTTGAATTTTTTGGTGTGAACTTGTTTGTTGTAGGATCATTGTTTATGTTGTTGGTAGATTTTGAGGTGTTTTGTAGCTTGAATGCATGTATGGTATAATTATTCAATCTAGTATAGATGTTTTTCATGATATTGGTCATCAATGAGAATAACTTTAAGGTAGACACAAAGAGATGGGAATTTTAATTCTAATGGTAAAACTACTTCTGTGTCATAAATGAGTAGCTCATATGGGTGTACAGATACTTGTGAGATAGGCCCATAATGCAAAAACTAGTTGATTGTGCCAATCATCTCCAAATTTTGTCATTTTTTTGCTCAAAATGCTATTAATAGTTTTATTAGTAGCTTCTGCTTAATCATTTCTTTATGGGTAATATGGAGTGGAAAATGTGTGCTTAATTTTGTATTTGGTACAATTTTTTTTGATAGTTTTATTCTTGAATGATGTTCCATTATCAGAAATGATAGTTGTCAATAGGATGAAGTGTGATATAATATGATTCATGATAAAATTACAAATGTCTTCGCCTATGGTATATTTAAGTGGAACTAATTTCACCCATTTGGTAAACTATTTTGTAACTATGATTATAAACTTATGTCCATCATTAGATTCAAGGTCAATTTTTCCAATGATATCAAATACCCATAACATGAATGGCCATAGAGAGATGATAGGTTGTAATTGTTATGATGGTGTATGTTATATATTACTATGTCATTGACATTTATTACATAGATTTGCATATTGTAAACATTCATCTTCTATGGTAGGCCAGTAATACCCATGTCAAATTAGTTTGTGTGACATTGATTTTTTGTTAAAGTGACCAACATATTCACTATTATGTAGTTGAGCTAAAGCAATTTTGGCTTCTATTGAGGTTAAGCATCATAGTAAGTGTCCACCAAAGGATCATTTAATAAGGTCCCTATAAATGATTACATAATAGATTGCTTGTTTTTATAACTTATGTTTATCATTTTGAGAGAAAGTTTTTGGTGTAATAGATTTGTTTAGAAAGTTATAAATATCAGAGAATCATTTTGGGGTTGTTGAACTTCATGTAGTAGCTAAGATGGAATGAAATATTAAATTTGTATTGGATATTGATGGTGATTGTAATCATTTAATTATTAATAATACTTGATCATCATTGATGTCAATGGGAATTAGAGATGCAACACTAGACATTGCATCTATGTTTCTGTTATCTTTTCTAGGAATGCACTCAATAAAAAATTAGTTGAATTGTGATGACAAACATTGTACCATGTTGCGTTATGGGATAAGGTATTCTTATCTTGTTTAAAAAATATCATTGACTTGATTGACCATAAGTTGGGAATCATCAAATAATTGAATAGATTGGGAAGTGAATAGTCCTAAGATAAGTGCTTCATATCCTACAATGTTGTTGGTGTAGGAGAAACTTAATCAATATGATATAAGAACTATGTGACCAGAAGGATCGGCAAAGATAATGACTACCCATACACTAGATGTGCATTAAGATCCATCAAATAACATGGTCTAGATATTTAAATGATGAGAATATATGGTGAAATCATCTCTGAATGTGTCACTAAGAGGGTTGGTACATAACAGTAGTGTTGCTACCAAATGGTCTATAATGATTTGGTCATTTATTTATTTTTGGAGGACTACTTTTAAATTAAATTATATTAATAACATAACCAATTTATGATATGACCAAAAATATGTGGTTTGGCTAGTAGGAACTTTAACGGGTCTAATTTTTTAATAACTCGAGTCTCATTTTTGACCATGTAATGTCAGAGTTTTTATGTGGAAAAAACTAATACTAGACATAGTTTTTCTATTAGGGAGTATTTTTTTACATAATCAACCAATGTGTGACTAATGTAATAAACTACTCATTTTGTATTTTGATCATTGTGTTGTGCTAAGAGTGCTCTTATTGCATGATCTATTGTTGAGATATATAGCAGGAAAGGCTTGTCTGGGATAGGTGGTACTAAAATGGGTGGATTAAGAAGCTATTACTTGATTGTATCCAATATTTCTTAACAAGCTTGGTCCCAAATAAAATTTGTATCTTTATTTAGTAGTTGAGTAAATGACTAATTTTTATCAGTAAGTTGAGCTATGAAATGATGGATTGCTTGGATATTGCCTTATAAGGATTAGAGTTGTTTTAAGTTGGTGGGAGGTGACATATCGGTAATTGCTTTAACTTTCTTAGGATCAACTTCTATGCCACATTGAGAGAAAATGAAACCTAGGAGTTTACCATTTGTAGCTCTGAACACACATTTCTTTAGGTTTAGTTAGATATTATATTATTTGAGTCATTGAAAGACCTTTCATTAATCAATAGTGTGATGTTGTCATTGTTTGGATTTAGTTAATATATCATCAACATAATCCTCAATCATATGGTGAATTAAATAATGAAGTATATGCGTCATGGTACATTGATACGTGGATCTAACATTTTTTAATTTGAAAGACATGATAATATAAAAAAATGTGCCCCAACGCATTGTAAAATATGTTTTTTATTGATCTTCTTCAATGATATTGATTTGGTTTTACCCAACAAAGACATCCATGAATGATAACATTTTATACCTAGCTATAGAATTGATGCTCATGTCTATATTAGGAAAATGGAAATCATCTTTTGGGCATGCTTTATTTAAATCTCAAGAATTAGAACAACATCAAATTTTTTATTAGGTTTGACTACAGGGACTATGTTGAAAATCCATTTAGGGTGTGTTAATGGTCAAATGAATATAGCATCTAAGAAGCATTAGATTTCATCTTTGACCAAGAGATCCACCTTAAGATGCATTTTGTGAATTTTTTTCTTAACTGGTTTAGAATCTAAGTATAAGGGAATTTGATGGATGGTGATAGATGTATCAATTCTTGGCATATCTAAGTAAGACCAAGCAAAAAGTTTTTGGAAATTGATTACAGTTTGATGGATATCTATATCTTCTTCCTTTTGGAGGGTATAAAATAATAAGACAATTTGGGGATGTTGATCGGTTCTAAAGTTGAAGTTTATAGTTTCTTCATTAAGAAATATGGAACATTCAAGTATGTAAGGAATGCTAAGGATAGTATCATTTGAATCAATTGGTATGTCTTGGGGGGAGTTTAGACTTTTTCCAAAATATGTGTGGGAATTTTTGTGATGAGGAAATATATTTTTATGATAACAACATGGGAGGTCCACATATGCTCTAATAAATTGTAAGAGGGATTCATCATTATAAAATTCATCTAATGTGAACATGTCTTGTGAAACTGTATCATCAATGAGATTAGGGTAGACTAATGATAATGTTGAAGTATGATTAATGGTGTGATCTACTGATATAATGGGTGGACAAAAATTGATATGTTTTGAAGTGGTGGAAGAGGTTTTACTATGTGAATAGGTAAATTGATATCCTAGCCCTTGTTTTCCATATTGTGTAGATTCCTTCATAGGATTGATGATTTCTTGTTCATGCTTTGTAAGGACTTTGCCATGATATCCCATTTTATTAAGGCATTTAAGTGCAAAAGGTGAGGTGAACAAGTGCTCTGGTGCTGGTACTATTATGAAATTTGGAGTTTGTTGATGTGTTACATGGTTTGGGGGTATATTATGAATAATGGGTTGCATAGGTAAATAGTCAAGATTAAAGTGTGGAATATAATTTTGTGGAATGTCAATAACCTGATAGTATTTAAAAGGTTCATTATCAATTGGGCATGTGTATATGTAGCCTTTGTGACTAAATTTGAGATAGACATAGAGTATAGAAGGGATTGCATGTATATCATGAATCCAATGATGACCAAGAAATAAATTATAGTTGAGGTCATTTGGCATGACTTTGAAGTAGTTGGTAGTGTCTTAGGTCCTAATATGAGATTAATTCTTATTTGACCCATGACTTTCTGTGGAACATTTTCAAAACCTATGATGTTCATATTAGAATAATCTAGATCATGAGGTTGTATATTAAGATGTTTAAGAAAGGAAATGTTACAGATGTTGAGTCCTAAATTATTATCGACTAACACTCTTTTTACCCCTACATCATTAATTAATAATTGAATATACAGAGGGAGGTGTTGTTTAATGATGTGTTGTGGGGGTAGATCCTCTTTCTAAAAATAAATATGTTCTTCAGTCTACTGCATTGTGAGGATAGATGCAACATAAGATGGTTCAACTAAAATAAGAACTCTATTATTACAAAGGGCTGTATACAACACATCTTTGTAATTATTAGATTGTTGAAGGAGTTCAAGAATGGAAACTATGTTTGAAGGGATGTTAGTTTGAGTGAGAAAGCTATATCCATGGGTGTAATCAACCTGCCTATCTTCATAAACTTGAGTGATAGCGTGGACCACATGATCTACTATAGGCATAGAGATGGTAGTAGGTACGAGATAAGAGCTAGATGTACTAATTTTGAAGGAAGGAGGGATAGATATAAATGCTAGTGTTTTATGTTATCTAATAATGATAGGGAGATACTCAAAAATATCCAATGAGTTATATGTAATGAGGCAAACAGCATGAATGTAGAGTGAAATGCATGTAATTTGAGTGATTATTTATGCAAAGATATAATTATAAAGAATAATCCACTAGAAAGATAACAAGTAAGAGATAGAGAATGTGACATTGTGCATGAATGCATAGAAAATTTTGATATGAAACATAACATTTTGTATGTGTTTAGTATGATAAATCTAGAGACTTTTCCATTTGACAAATAGAAAGTAAAGGATAGATAACATGATTTTGTGCCTGAATGCATAAAGAGCTTTTACTTGTAACATAATATTGCTAACATGTTTAACACGATAAACTTGAAAATTATTTCATATGAGAGATAGAGAGTATGTAAAAGGAATATTGAAATATTGTGTAATTTTAGCAATAAATGTTGTAATATCATCCCTTATTGTGAAAATTAAGCATGAAATGCAAAGGATGAAAATTTTTACTAACATATGATAGACTTCATTATTCATGTACATCATAGGACCCATTATGGTTTATTTATTATTTACAATAAATGTAAGAAAAGTTTGTAAGTAAATGAAGAACATTTTTTCAATTTGAGTATGGGTGTAACATGATACTAAAAGAAGTAAAGTAGGATCTAGTACATGCAACTAGGGATTTTTCAAAAATATTTTTGCAAAATACTATGAATTTTTGAAATCAAAATTGAATTTTTGAGTTAAGTATTCAAGGAAAAATTCAGAAATATATGGGAAAGTGTTTGATTTAATGAGACCTAGTAGATGTAACTAGGTTTTGAGAAAAATAATTTTTTTTGAAAATTACTACGTATTTTTGAGATTTGAATTGATTTTTTTATTTTAATATGCAACTAAAAATTCAAAAAATGATTAGGAAATTACTAGAAAGTTATTGGGAGGTAATTGATGAAACTAGGGTTTGAAATAAATTTATTTTAAAATTTACTAAAAAAATTCAAAATTTAAGATGAATTTATGATTTTAATATTCAAGAAAAAATTCAAAAATTAATGGGGAAAATCAGCTAGGAATTTACCCTAAGGTCTTTAGGGGTTTTATGTAAAATTTGAAGTCAGGTTCACCAAATGATTTATTATTTTTGGGAAATTGGATGTTTAATTCCTAAATAATAAATGGGTTTGAGTAGATAAAATTAGTAAATCATATGCAATAATTAGGTTACTAATTTATGAAATTTTATTGTAGTTAGGGATTATCTAAAAATATTAGTGAGAGAGAAAATTAAACTTATCTAATTTTGTGTTGTTCCAACTAAGATAGGGTTTATAAATATATGTGTAGGTTTATCGGAATATCACAAATAGGAATAGAGATTTCATTTCTTGATTGGATAGGAGCACCAAAAATGGGACACCCTAGGTTCTAACACTGTATTCCTATTTGTTGTTGTCATCTTGGTGATCCAAGCTTTCTGGGTTTTGTGTGTTAGGTCTGTATGACCCTACCTATGAAATATCAAAGATTGAGAGTTCATGGAGATAACTATCTACTTGAGTTATTCTTCAATACTCTAGGTCTTTTATATGCTTAAACTTGAATGTTAAATTTTGAGAAAGGAGAGGAGGGGTTAGTGTGTAAAGGATACATTGGATGCACTTCACACCTAGTGTGTTAGCATGTTTCCTACATATTAATACTTTGAGGAGGGATCAGGCTATATGTAGTTCTCCTATTGAAGTTCTTGGTGAAATAGTGTGATGAAAATGTAAGTAAACATGAAACTAGGTGTACTTGGAATGACTAAGGACTAGTGTAAAGGTTTAAATAAGCTTGAAATGCTATTAGATGTCTATATACAAAGAATAGGGAAAATTTATTGAGTGGTCTTTCTCTTATTCTTATTTCTCTCCTTTAAATGAGTACCAAACCTTTTAAAGGTACTTTTAATTGCCTTTTATAGTGGATTTAATGATCACAGGTTAAATAAATTCACATTATGCCAACATGAATTAGGATAAGGATTTGGAAGAATATGACTATTAGAAGCCAAAATGTAATTGGATAATAACACCAAAAACAAGGTGTTGTAGTCCAAGTTTTGGCACTATTGTCCATGGATGATGGGACCTAAGGGGATGGATTAATCATGGAAAGTGAAATCTAGGTTTGTAAGGGTTAAGTCTTGGAGGATATAGATGATTAGGAATCAATGAAAACATGCCTATGAGGGTCATGAGAGCAAGCAAGATGAACCTATGGATTGGGTGTCACTAGCCACACTCAAGTTACCAAATTTTGAATTTTATATGACTATATAAACCTAATTATTACTATAAAGGATGTTAATTTCATGGTAAATCATTTGGTGTAGGTTTTATAATTTAGGGTTTAAGGATTAGAATTTTAGGTATATGTGAGATATGGTTTAGGGTTTAGAATTTAATTATGAAAGTAATTGAGGATAATTTGAGATGATTAAACTTATTTATGACCATAATGTGTGTTTGGGAATAGGGTTTATGTTTTAGGGTCCATACTTGGTCTAATCTCAAAGGTAATTAGGGCCAATTTAACCTCCTTGAACCTATTTGTGACTATATAATATGATTTTGGGTTAAATTGGTCCCCAGGTCACCATAGATTGAGTCAATTAATCAATTGGGTCAGTGAATGATGTGGCTTGGGCCAAATTGAGCCTCATGAATGAAATTGTTACTATAAAGGATGTTAGTTATGGCTAAATCATTTGTTTTAGAGTTTTAATCTAGTTTAGGATTTATGGTTTAGGATTTCTAGGGCTTAGGATTTATGGATTAGTGTTTAAGGTGTACATATTGGTATAATATATAGGGTTTGAGTCTTCAAGTTTAAAATTATTGGATTTTAGGGCTTACACTTTACAATTTAGGGTATAGGGTTTAATCATGAAGGTAATTAAGGATAATTTGAGTTACTTGAACCTATTTATGAGCACACAATGCATTTTGGGGTTTGATAAACCCCCACATTTGAATTATTCAATTGAGGTAATTAAAGGTGTGATTTGGGCTAAATTGAACCCTTAGAACCAAATTCTTAGTCTAAATGATGTTAATTGGGGCTCAAATAATTGGTTTAAAGCTAGAAGACTTTACCATTTATGGTTTAAGGTCTTTGAGGATTAGGAATCAGGGTTAGAGTTTATGGTATATGGTTTATGATATAGGGTACATAGTGTTTAGGGTTTATGCCATAGGGCTTAGGGCTTAGGGTCTATATTTTATGGTATAAGGTTTAGGATTTATGGTTTACAACTTAGGGTTTCAGGCTTACTTAAGGTTTAATGTTTAAAATTTTGAGTCTAAATGATATGAATTGGCTTACTAAAATGATTGGTTTAGGGTTTTAAGAGATTATGATTAATGTAACTTAGGGTTTATAAGGCTTAAGATTTAGGTATTAGGGTATAAGGTTTAGGTAGAGGGTATAAGGCAAAGGGTATAGGGGTTAAGGGTTAAGGTTTAGGGTATAGGGCATAGGACCTATAAGGTATAGGGATTAGGGCTTAGGGTATAGTGTTTAATGTTTAAGGTTTATTTTACACACACTAAATAATATGTATTCATTATTACCTTGCATGTAATTCTTGCAGTAGTAATCAAAAACACCAACAGTCATTTTTTTTAACTTCAATTGTGTTATACCCTACTTTGTTGCATATTGTACTCTATGGGTCCTCTATTTTATTGAGTTATATTGTAAATTATTATAATGTTGTCCACACCCTCAAAATAATAAATTATTTTCTAATCACATGGTTGACTAAAAAGTCTATAGGACTATTCTTAATTATTTTGGAATAATTATATTGTTATCCCCACTTGGCACTCCATATAAAGTAGGTCTATTTTTAGATAATTATATTTATGTCCCTACCCTCAATATTTGAAAACTTTGTGCAATCATGGGTGACAAATTTCATATTAGTAGGAAGAATAAGTCAAAGTGTAAAATGTTGAACAAGTTATAAGTGTCAACATAAAAAAAAAGGCAACAAATGAAAAAACTTTGTATAAGTAAGTCTACTATTCCTAATAAATTGATTGTCATAACTAATGATGAAATGAATAATGATACTATACCAAATTATGAAAGTCCAATTGTCAATGCTGAAAATATACCTAATTATAATAGAAGTCCACATTCAAATTTTACTATTTATAATTTTGATGATGATGATGATGATAATACCATGATGCTATGAATTATATGGAAACATGCATTGGAGAAACTAATAATGAATAAATTAATATGGAAACACCTATTGGTGAAAGTTATGACAAATAAAATAATATGGGAACATCGTTAAATGAATAACCTACTACTAAATAAAATAATATGGAAACACCAAATCAATAAAATACACCATTAAGAACACCTCCTAGGATTTATAAAATAAAGCCAATGTATTAATTGAAATTTATCAATCCATTTTGAAACCAATGCCTAAAAAATGCCTAAGTGCCATATGAGAATAAAAGTTGAAACAATTTGGAAGTGGCACTTTGAAGATTTAAATGAAAATCAAAGATATAAATTTTTTGTTACATTTATTAAATTACTTAAGATTAAACCTATAATGAACACCCTATGGATAAGAACATCTAATATTGGTGGTCTAAACAAAGCAATTGCTAAATTTTTTACTAATGCATACCATTAAGTAGGTGTGAATAAATGCACCAAAGATGGTAACTTTGTTTGACAAGTTATTACAAATTCTTTGGTAAGTGGTAAAAAATTTAATAAATGATTAATTATCAAAACAAGTCAAACTTTAGACATAATTATAAAAACACTAATGAAGGCAATTGAGAGATGTAAAAGACATGATGTTGATGGTAACAATGACTTGTAGGCATTCTCTCGTAGATTCCCACAAAAAAGATGAGATTGTAGGTGATGACCTAAAATATTTAATTTTAAAATTTTGGAAAGATAACACAAGGGTATTTCCTAATATTATAAAGGGTATTACCTAATATTAGATATGTAGTGAAAATAAGAGTTGGTTCTTGTAATAGTGAAACACATCCTAAACATTTTTTGGATATGACTCAAACACAATTGTAATCTAATTTTTTTGAAAAATATACATATATTTATATTCATCAAAGTTAGTTACAAATTTCCAAACCCTTCTATTTGAAAATAAATCACACACGCACTACTTCTTATTATCGACATGTTAAATTTTCTATGAATTATGATATTTTTCATCATGTTCATTATACTTTGCATAATAAAAACATTTTTTATGAGTGTGAAGTGGAGGCCCCACTAAAATTATAAATATAATTCATTCCAACATGTTTTTTTGAAATACTATATTGTCAATTATTTTATAACAATTCATCTTTAGATGGAAGTTTCAACATTTGTGGTGGATTTCCAAAATTGAAATCATGTATCCATGAGGAGAGTGCACATGGAATTGGACAAGAACTGGTTGGTTTTAGTAAATATAAATCTATGGTATACCAAATTAAATATGGAAATGAATCTAAAAGGTGTGATCTTATTACAAAACAAATACTTTTATCCAAATTTATGGACAAATTCAAGGATGAAATTATATATCAGTATGTAAGGCACACACACAAAACTCGATGGATAAAATAACAACTCATGTTTAGTAAGGGCACATTCCCAGTTATTACTATTATTTAAATTTTTAAATTTTAAAATAATTACACATTACAACCATAAAGAGAGGTTCAATAACAATACTACAATTTAGTACAGGTTTCACTTTTTGTGCATATAACATTCATGCATTCACCTGATAGTAAAGATAATGATCATAAAAAATTAAGGGAGTACCAATTTTATGTCAATGATGATTGGAAACGTTATTCAAAGTATGTTCAAGGTTTTTTTTATTTATTTTATGGAAATTTGAGTCAAAGGAAAATTACTTTCAATCAAGATTACATATGGTCAAATAACTACACATCACAATTCAAGAATGCATTGATGTTATACTGGATGAGAATGATGCATGTGAGCACTAGTGTACAACATATTGGGATTTTATCTAAAATAGGCCATGGAAAAGGGGATCATGATCATGAAAGATAATGTGTCAAAATAATGCTTGCAAGAGAGAAGTTAAAGTTTGAAGAGGTTGTTGATTTTTCAAATACAAAGAACATAGTTTAATGGTGTAATAAATATATGGGCCCTAGTGCTCAATAAAAGACCACTATATGTAGATATTTTAGGCTCATGGAGGATGAATAATTTTCAATCTATAAATATTTTATTATAGTTATAGGATCAAGTGAGTTACACTCATTTTGTAGCTCAAACATAGGTTCTTGGATGGTTCATATGAGGCACATGGCATGATTATGTTCTACATGCATTAACTTTATTTGGAATGAGTGCGAGTCACAATAATGGGTGGAAGAATGGAGTTATAGGCCTCTAGTACCAATTGACAATTATCAAGTTCCATTAGAATTACAACTTATAGTGATGACATCATCACATGATTTTGACCATTATCTAATCTAGTGAAATTAGGTTTGATATTATATTTGACACATGTTTCATGTACTAAATTTATATTATTAGATCATGTTATTAAATAATGTTTTTTTTTGAGATGGAGGGAATGTTTATGTTGTTATTATAGATGAGGGTAATGAGGAGGGGACAAAATACTACTTATGTTATTTGTAAGGGAAAAATAGAAAATAACTTCTATGGTCACATCCAATTAGGTCCATTTTAGTTATGGAACTTGGCTTCAATGCTATCCTATTAAAAATTATAATTTATTATTGTTTGAAGAATTTGAAGTACATAATAATATACTCCAGTATTCAAATGTGGTTCTTGACATAAATGTTTAACTACACAAATAATAAGGGAGGTTACTGAAAAGGACTCTATGGAAGGTTCATGAATCTGACCATGAAGTAATTCTTGATACTATAAATAATAGAGCCAATCCTAGTGGTTCCTTAGATTTAACCCCAAGGTACGTTGAATTATCAAATGCAAATGTATTAAATTTTATCAATTTTTATTTATTTCTTAGGTTTTACACATAAATTTCAATTTAAATAGATACTAACATTTTTCTTTAGGTTAGTGGAGTCAAATTAGCTTCCACCTTCATGTGGTTGGCACCATTAGTATAAAATTACATATAATCAAAGCTAAGATAAGCTTTTGGTTCTTCTAAGTCTTATTGAGAGTTGAAAAAATTTGTTGTCAATGATGCATGACTTCAAAAAAGGTGCTTCATCTTTGAATAGATCATGATTGAAGGCCAATAATGTAGTCCTAGACATTAATTAACACCCCCAATGTGGTGGAGATGATAGTTTTTAGACACAAGGCCCCAGAGGTAGAGATATCCAACATGGATTACATGTTGACAACATTTTTTATCAATCTTGTTTGAGGTTGGAATGGGTCCTTTGTCTCCTAACTAGGCATGATCAGAGGCCAAGAATGAGATCCTAGATGTTAATTTCCAACCTTAATGTTATGGCTATAGGAAATATGATTGTCATTTATGTCAAAATGGATATTTATTACATTATATGTGTCATAGATGTCAAAGTATTAGACATGTTTGATGGAGAGAAGATAATGTTTTACAATTGCATGGTATAAGTTACACTATTGCCATATAATGTTGTCATGTTTTTACAAAGACCATTTCCAAACATTTGTAGATAAATTGATAGAAGATCTATTATGGGTTTTTCAAGATCATCTCATATATATGGTCTGTAGGTTATGATGAAGATAAATAAGCTCAATAATGATTTATTTTAGCTTTCAAACATTACTAGGGTTTCTTAGTAAAACCCTAAGGTTTTTAGTCATGGCATTCATAAGCATTTCCTATTTTCATGTTGATTAGATATAGGTGGGAATTGGTTGCTTAAGTTATAACTTAATCCTTCTTTGTCATTGTCAAATTTCCCCTTAAACCTAGCAATTACTAGCTTAGAGCAATGATCAAAGAATTTAATAATTCCTAAGTCCTCAACTTAAAAATTATTTAATCTTAATCAATAGATAGTGATAAATCATACAATGAAGATCCAATGATGTGTATCAAATTTATTATGTCAAAGTTACCTAAGAGTGAATGTGCTAATGCTAAGTGTCACAAGTGTAGGGATTGAAAATGTACATAAAACAAGTGTGAGTGCCAAGAGTCACAGTCATGAGCACTAATAGAAAAGTGTAGAAGGCACGTGAGGGTGTCAAGTGTCATAATCATGAGATCTTATCAAATAGAGAACTAATGAACATATTAGTCTATCAAAGGATCTAATGGTAAGTGCATGATCATGTAATGAATATCAACAAAGCATATGGAGTCAAAGAGGTCAAAGTTTTTGATGTTTAGAATGTTAAAGACTAAGCTAGATCGATAATGTGTATGTATTCTAAAGTATAGGGAAGAAACAAGATGTGATTAAAATATCAATGTTTAATAGTAAGTATAGATAAAGTTCATACTAATTTGAAGATCTAATAGCATACAAGAGATTAGATGAAAATATCTAATGGATGTGTTTTAAAGTTGAAATATTAAATCCCAAAAGCCTATAAGGATCCAACAAAGTGTGTGAACCTATTAGAACTTGATCTAATGGATACATTTTAAATTTGAGAAAATTTAATGAGGATCATCAAAGCATGGCATGAAACTTAAGAATAATGGTCATTATTTAAATATTTATTCATCACAATGGTTAGGTAGAGGACCATGAAGGAAAGATCCATTATACCACAAAGACAATAATATATATCACTATGATCGATCTAAATTGTGTAATATATCATGTACATCAAAAATAGAGCCCAATATAAGTTAAATATAGTTAAAAGCTAGTGAATCATGGAGATGGAGTATGAATTCAAGAATCAGAAAACCTATTGATTAAACTAAGTCCAAGGATGGAGCGTGACATGATACAGACCATGTGTGAACACAAAGAAGATACGAGACCTATATATATATATATGTCATCTAAGAAATAGTAAAGGTTGTTATTGGTACTGAATAGAGTCAAATTAAGAGAGAAAGAGGCATAGAGGAAGATATTGATGAAGTGTCTCAAATAGAGAAATATAGTGACATAGAGATAAAGGAGGGGTAGAGAGGAAGAGATGATAAGAGAGAGATGTGTAGAACATGAACAATTATAAACTAGACCTATAATAGAGAAGTGAAATTGGATTCATTTATGAATCAATATTGCAATTTAGAGTTATAGCTCCATATTTTGAACATGATTTTGATTGGTGGTTATCATCAGATAAGATGATTTGGTGCTTAGTTAGGGAGTAGGTGCTCTTAAATAAGGCAATTTTTTTTTCCTTAGGGTCAATATCCTTAAATGTTGAAACTAGTAAGGTTTTTATTATGAGGTTGGACTAGAATAGTATATTCTAATAGTTATTTCTCACCTTAGTTTTTCCCATATGGGGTTTTCCATGTACATTGGGTTTTATGCATATTTGTGTGTACAAAATCTCTACATATATGTTTTAATCTATGTTAAAAGGATTAAAATGACTAATTTAATCAATATACTAATTTAACACCCATCTCAGTAGATATTTGTGTTCCACGAATTGGTATCAAATCCCTAGTTCCTTATAAGAAGCTTAATCAGCTTAGATAGATCTTGGATGGTGAATAAAAATGGCTAGTCAAGAAGGCTCCTCCTCAAACAAAGCATCTCTCTTTGATGGATCAAACTGTGCATTTTGGAGAATTAGAATGGATGCATATTTATCTTCATTAGTGTTTGATGTATGGATGTCTTTATAAATGGATATATAGCTCTTATTACAACTCCTATTAATCAAGATGCCAAGAAAGCATATAAAAGTAATGCCAAGGCTAAAAATGTTATTCTGTGTGGATTGTATAATTTAGAGTTTGTCAAAGTTATGCATTATCAAAATGCAAAAGATATTTAAAATAAATTAAAGATCATATATGAAGGTGATGATAAGGTAAATCAGGCTAAGCTATAAATATACAAAGGCAAATTTGAAAGTCTTAAAATGAATGAAGAAGAGAAAATTGTAAACTACCTCCTCAAAGGAGATGATATAGTTAATGAAATTAGAGGACTTAGAGAAGAGATGAAATAATCAATCATTATCAAAAAGGTCCTAAGATCTCTACCATCTATGTATGACTTTAAAATATTTGTAATAGAGGAAGAAAGAGATTTGGATAAACTCATTATTTATGAGTTGCATGGAACCTTCACTACTAATGAGATGAGAATGGGAGAAGTAGACACTTTCAATAGAGAAGTGGCATTCAAATTAGCCAAAAAAGTAAAAGTAAAAGCACCTACATCTGAATCTGAGGAGATTGATAAAGAAGAAACCAAATTTGTCAAAAAATTAATAAGAGGGTCTAGAAAATATAAAATTAAGTTACCCTTTAAATGCTTTAACTATGGTAAGCTAGGATATTTTGCTGCTAAATGCCCTTATAACAAAAAAATAACTCTAATCAAGAAGAGTATTGTAAAAAGATGAAACTCAACTATTCCAATAATAAGAACTTTAAAAATAACAAAGGCTTGCTCACAAGAGAAGATAGTGATTCATTTGATGATTTTGATAGTTTTGATGATGTCCATCACTATGATTTTGTGGCTAAAGAAAAGGAAGTCCTATTCATTACATCAGAATCAACTTCTGTAGATCAAGAAGAAGTTGAAGACTCTAATGAAGAATACGAATGAGAAGTGGATATAGAGTGTGAAATCATCTATGCTCTAGAAGAAATTGAGAAGATAAGAAAAGAAAACTCAAAATAGAAGAAGCTTGGACAAAATGAGATTGAAAAAGTGTCCAAAAGTCTTAAATTTTTTGATCAGATGGTGGTTATCCTAAATACAAAATTTGAAGAGGATAAAAGAATAGAAGATGTACTCAAACTTGAACTATAGTCTAAATCTAATGAATTCTTGAAGTTAGAAGTAGAGATAGTGGCTTTGAGGAAATAAATTTAAAAATGTAAAGAATAAATAAACAAAGGTCTAAAGCTGAAAGGAGGGTCAAAAATTCTTGATGAATTGATCAACTCTCAAAATCCATCAAAAGATAAATCTGGTCTTTGGTTTGAAAAATTGGAAAGAACCATAACTAGTACATCTACAAAATTATATGAAAACTTGAAAGTAGAAGGAGAATCATAAAAAAATAATGAAAAATATTGTAAGAATGCCTCCAAAGATATAAAGATAGATACAAGAACTATTGATGTGAAGAAAGTTGAAGGATAAAGTAATCCTAAAGAAAAAAAATAATAATGAGTCAATATATGCAAACTCAAGGAAGATGCAGAGGACAAAGGTAGCTGATACAGATGGTTTTATAATGGTGAGAGAGATGAAGAAGCCAAATTTAAGAATAGTTCCTCATCTTGCACAAATAAATGCTATGACTAGGTATTCCTCATTTTTCTATGGTTATTTTTATACTTGTAATCAATTTGGTTAATAGGCTAGTGAATGTAGGGTAATAACTAAAAGGAGAACAAAAATTTAAGAAAAAAATCATTTTCAGCCTTGTTAGATACAAGTGTAATATGCTATAACTGCAATAATTTTGGTCACATAGCTAGACATTGTAGAGCAAACTTTGTGAGATCAAACATATAAAGTGAAAATAAAGGCATTCCTCTTAGTGTGAACAAAGGTTCAAAAGTCTATGACAAGGAGAAAAAGAAGCCAAATAAGAAACCTAAGGATGTGTGAAAAGTAAAAAATTATAAATTTGAACAATCCATAATTTTTCAAACTGCACTCCATGCCAAGGAACAAATTTTTTTGGTAATATATAGTGGTTACTCAAAATACATGACTAGTGACAAGAGCAAGTTCATCAAACTAAGAAAACATAAGGAAGGGTCTATCAGCTTGGGAGAAAATACTATAGTAAAGATTTGTGGTAAAGGAGCCTTGACCATAGATGAAAAATTGCCTACACATGATGTCCTTTTTATTGAAGGATTGAAACACAATCTGCTAAGTGTTAGCCAAATGTCTGATAATGGATATATGGTCACATTTAATGTATAAGTCTGAAAGATAAGGAGATATATAAGAATACTTGTAGAATGGAAAAGAACTAAAAATAATATCTATAATCTTAATGAAGTGAATGGTAATAGTTGCTTAATATGAGAGATTGATGAGAGTTGGTTATGACATATAAGAATGAGTTATGTTAACTTTTATAGCCTAATTAATGTGAGATCAAATAAGTTTGTTAGACATATACCTAAGATAACCAAACCTGTAGACACTACTTGTAAGTAATGTTAGAAAGGAAAGAAAACAAAGATCAAATTTCAAACAAAGGTGTATGTAACTACAAAGCCTTTAGAATTAGTTCATATTGATCTTTGTGGTCCCACTAAGAAAAGAGGATCCAAAGGAGAAATATATTTTATTTTATTTGTAGATGATCACTCAAGAATGACATGGGTAACCCTTTTAAAGGACAAGTCTCATTCATTTGAAATATTCAAGATCTTTAGGTCCATGGTAGAGAATGAGATTGGTTGAAAAATAAAATGCTTAAGATATGATAGAGGTGGATAATTCAACTAAAATGAGTTCATTGAGTACTTTAGAAGCATGGAATAAAAATACATTACTCTATAGCAAGGAATCCACAGTATAATGGAGTTGTATAAAGAAAGAACAAGACAATAAAATAAATGTCCATAACAATGTTAAAAGAGGCCAAGTTACCTAATAGATATTGGAGAGTAGTACAAATAATAGTATATATCTTAGATAGAGTTTAACTAAGGATAAATAGTGATGAAACTCCCTATGAACTATGGTATGGAAAACCTACCTCTGTTAAATATTTCAGAGCATTGGTAGAAAATGCTACATCATTGAAAAAAGAGACAAATTGGGAATCTTTGAATCAATATGTGATGAATAAATATTTCTTGGTTATTCCACCCAAACAAAGTCTACATATGTTACAACAAAAGGCTATAGAATATTTTAGAGAGTATCAAGGTCAAGGCTGATAAAGGCTTGAAACATGTCAAACCTAACAAAGACATCTGTGAAGAAGAATCAGAGTTTGAAGAGGAAGTAGCTAATGAAGGTCCTAAGGAAGTAAATTAAAAGCCACCTACAATATTTTTTCAAATGGAATAGAGTAGATAATTGGAAATAAATATGAAATATTTCATACAAGGAGAAGAGTTATAATGAACAAGGAGAAAGTAAGCTTTGCTCTAATGTTTAAGATCTATATTGAAGCTAGCAAGGATGAGAATTGGATAGAAGCCATGGAATAAGAACTAATCCAAATTGAAAAGAACAAAACTTATGAATTAGTTCCAAGACCTTAAAACAATAATTTAATAGGTAAAAAATGGGTCTTTAGAAACAATCTCAATGAGGATGGAACTGTTATAAGGAATAAGGCAATAATGATGTGCAAAGGATATACACAAGTTGTGGGCATAGATTTTGAGGAAACATTTACTCTGGTTGCTTGATTAGAAGCCATAAGAATTTTTATATCACTCTCTATTTATAATAAGTTCAAAGTATATCAAATGGATGTTAAGTTTGCTTTATTGAAAGATAACCTAGAAGAGGAAGTCTACACGAAACAACCTATTGGAATACAACTAGATACTCAGAGGGGGGTGAATCAATATATGAATTAAAACCAATCCTTTAATACCTTTTATAATAGATTAAATATCTATACAGATCAAATCAAATATGTAGGGATCATACAAACATAAATACACATGACACAAGATTTATATGTGGAAAACCTAAAGGGAAAAACTATGGTGAGAATAGCTGCTAGAAGTTACTACTCTAATCTAGCCTCACAGTTCAAAGCCTCACTAGTAAACCTCATTAATTAAAATATTTAAGGATACCAATCCTAAGGAGACACCAATCCCTTCATTTAAGAGCACCAACTCTAAAGAAGAACCCACTCCCTAATATGAGCACACACTCAGCTTATCTAATGGCACTAACATATCAAACTTTTCTATGGAGCTACAATTATAATTTAAAAATTAGATTAATACATGAATCTAGATCTCTATTCTTTGTTACAGGTCTAATGTGCAATTGATCATACTCTACACATTATTTTTGTGCCTTTCTTCCCCTATACTCCTCTTTATTTCTTTGTTTTGTGTCTGGATATATCTCTATTTAACACACTTTATTTGATTCACTAATCACTCTGCTGCTCTCTACCCCCTCTAGTTCTATGTCCTTATGATTTTATATTTAACACACATCATTTTCTTCACCAACCACTCTACTCTATATTCAATTTGGATCAATAGTAAAAAAAATTATTTTAGCATTTTTTTTCTTTGTCCTAGATATCATATATATAAACAAATGATCCAAGGTTTCATATCTTTTATGTGTTCACACTCAGACTGCAACACATCATGCCAATTCTAGACTCTAGATCATTATGACTTGGACTGTAAGTTTCCTATGTCTTAATTTCATGCATCACACCATAGTTACAAGTCTTTTTACTCTTTATAGCATATGTTAGACTCTAGTTTTAATGCATAACCTCTTTAATCTATATTTAATCAGTTAGATCAATCAATATTATTTTTTGTGTCAAGATATATATCTTATACACATGTTCCTGCATGTTCCTGTAACTAACCATTTGTCTAGACATGACTTTAAATATTAGTTATTGATCTTGTCTTTGGTGCCATGATCTAATGGTCTCTATTTAAGTGTCTCTACTTTAAAATGCATCCATTCAATCTCTGATAGGCTCATGTTATCTGTTAGATCTTTATATTATTTCAAACTTTAGATTTGTCAACTTTAAAATGTGTTTGTTGATCTTTCTCATCCAAGATTTCATATGTTGTTGGATCTTCAAAGATACACAATCTTTACCTTTAATTGGTTGTTAAACTTTGACACTTTGACCTCATCTTGCTACTTTCTATATATTTGGATCACTTTCACTCCATCAATTTTCTCAAACCTACTTAGTCTTTAACTTGACACTATGTTGATAAACATTGAGCACTTTATATAATTTGAGTCCATTCACTCCATTGGATCTCCTTTGCATGATCACCTGTGCACTATCAGATCTTTTGACAAGCTCAATATTTATATTTGTCTAACCCTCAAGGATATAACACTTGATATAAGCATGTGCCTTTTATACTTAGCTATCAATTCTCTTTATTGAGGCATTTGACATCCTCACATTAATTTTTGACCTTTTGACTTTAAACTACACCATAGATTAACTATCCAAGCTCCATGATTGTGACACTTGTCACTTACACATTAACTCAGACATCCCTTTGATAATTTAACTTTATCACATTCCATTAGATCTCCAATGTCTAATTAGGCACAAACCATTTATCTTCAAAATAGATCAAACATTACCTTGTGCAGATTTATCTAAGTATGGGGACCATCTCAATTATGCCTTGAAGGCTAACTTTACACCTTCATATCTTCTAATTTGCTTAACTATCTGATCTAAAATTTAGACCATATAAATTAGGCATGAAATTGAAAAATCCCATACTCTTAACTATTTTTGAATTCTTAACATGTGTCAGATAGAATATCATTAATTTGCTCGCTCATATTATTCTACCACATAGCTAGTTATGCCTAGAACTTGCTTGGAAGGCCAACTTTGTTGTTGCATAAATCTTGTCACACATAGTCTCATGACATAAAATGTAGCTCATAATATCATCTTACATAGTGGATTCCATCCATATATCCTTTTTCTCTTGAATCCTTCATACATAAAAGATATGACATCATAAAATTGTCTTCTTAGCTTTTTATTACAACCTACAATTTTGAATAACTATTGAAATACACTATCAAAACGCCTTGGAGCCCTAATTTTCTCCATATTTTATTATGATACATCACATGACCTAAGATTTAGTGAACATAAACTAGGCATGAAAATAAATAGACACATGTGATCATTTTATCCTAACACCTCCATGTGTACAAATGCTAACCTCATCAATATGCTTACTTGGCTCTGTTTAGCCCTTTTTTCAAATTTGGCTAAGTATATAAACTTAGTGATTTTTGTCTTAGTAGCCAACTTTGCATCCCCATAACTTTAATTTTTCTAAATCTCATGGTTTCAACTATGGTGCATAATAAATAGGGACTAATTTGATCACAACCATGTTACCAGCTCCCCCATACTCATTCACATGTGGTAATGGTGATGTCAGCAAAACACCTTCTCATATTTTCTATCATATACCCAAAATGTCTAGATCATTAATGTGAAGAACCAAATGAATTCCAATCATTCTTAACATTTTATAGGATCCTTTTTATATCCTTTAATCACTATATACAATCCTAAACATCAATGACATGCTCATAATGTCCCTTTTAAAATCAATGACAATCATATTTCCAACAATCTCCCCCTTTGTCATTGATGGAAAACTAATTGCTCTGATCTTCTAATACTTTTCTCTTTCTTTGGCATTATTTGCATTGGCTTATGATGAGTATGTAAAGTTGTTCATACCAAAATTGCTCCCCCTTAGGCAATGGCACATTTTCCTAATAATGAACTTGGACATTGACTCTTCTTATTTGACATTTGTACTTTTGCATAGAAAATTTTCTCTTTATCCTAAAAAGAGCATTTTCACATTTTTCTCCCCCTTTGACTTCAATGACAAAGGGACTCTAGCTGACTGTTTGTCCAAATATTTATGCCACTTTATCAGATAAAGGAGTTTATCCAAGAATCTACAACTTTCAAATCATTAGTAATTTTTATAAGTATACATACTTGAGTTGCCTTTTCTCTCTTCTTTCAAGAATTAATAAAGCTTCCATGAGACTCCCTTAGACTCATGCACTATCACTAGTGATTTAGTGATGTGGTTTAGGAGCCACCACTCCCAACTTCTATCTCAGATATTCAACTTGTTCCTTCGGAATAGGTTTGGTGAATATGTCTATAATATGGTCCTTAGTTGGCACACATTCCATTGTGACATCTTGATCTACAACCCTCTCTCTTAAGAAGTGATACCTAATTGATATGTTATTGGTTTTAAAATACATCAATAGATTCTTTGATATATTTATTACACTTGAATTATCACAAAAAATAAAAATAGGTGACTTATACTCAATCTTGATGTCCTTTAGTGTTTGCTTCATCTATAGTAATTGAGTGCAACATGTCATTAATGCTACATACTCTACTTCTATTATATAAATATTAACTAACACTTGGTTTTTACTCAGCCATGAAACAAATATGTTTGAAAGGAAAAATGCACCACCACTAGTGATTCTTTTGTCATCCATATTTCCTACCCAATCATAATCTATACATATATTTCTAAAGTTAAATCTTCACTTGTAGGGTGCCATAGACCATAGTCAATTTTGATCTTAATTTATCTAAAGATTATTTTCTCTACATTGACATGTGACTCTTTATGATAAGCCTTAATTTTAGTAACCATGCACACTACTTACATGATATCTAGTCTTGATGTAGTTAGGCATAGCAAGCTACCTATCATTGATCTATACATAATATAATTTGGATCAAGGGAATCATCATTTTTTCTCAAATTGCATCCAATTATCATGGGAGTACTAAACGGTTTGTTATCTTCCATTCCAAATTTCTTTAGCATCTCCTTTACATACTTAGTTTAGGATATGAATATACCTGCATCAGATTGTGTTATTTGTAGACCAAGGAAGAAGGAATGTTATCTTAGAATAGACATATTAAATTCACTTTGCATTTATGTATCAAATTCTTTGCACATTTTTTTATTACTACCACTAAATATGATTCCATCTACATAAACAACAATAATCAATATATGCTCACCTTCTAATTTGAACTATAGATTACTATCTATACATCCTTTATTGAAACCTTATTGTTGTAAGTATTGGTCCAATCATGAATACCATGCTTTAGGTGCCTATTTTAGACCATATAGTGATTTCTTCAGTCTTATTCTTCATCTAACAATTGAAAACCTTCTGGTTGTTCAATATTTACTTCCTCTTCTAGGTTCTCATTCACAAAAGTAGACTTTGAACTTCTTGTAAACAAATAATGATAGAAACATTCTTATATATTCCAATATAGTAACTGGAGTAAATTTTTCCTCAAATTCTATGCCTTCTACTTGTGCATATCCCTTGCACACCAATCTCACTTTATTTTTTATAAAAACTCTATCCTCATTAAGCTTGTTTCTATAAACCCATTTTATTCCTATCACATTCTTGTTTGAGGGTCATGGACTTAATTTCCAAGTTATGTTATTTTTTATTTGGCTCAGTTCTTCTTTCATTTATTTTAGCCAATTCTCATCCTTGTTGGCTTCAACATAGCTCTTAGGCTCAATTTTAGACATTAGAGCAAACCTTACTTGCTCATTATTCATTAAAGCTCTTATCCTTATCTGAGACCCTTCATTCTTATTACCAATTATCTTCTCTTTAGGATGATCCTTTTGAAAAAATCTTGGAAGTGATTTTTATTTCTTTTATTAGCATCTTCACTATCTACTTCTTCAAGATCTACCTCTTCATTACCAGTTTTCTTGTTAGGGTCAACATGTTTTATGTCTTCTTCAACCTTAACATTTATGCTCTTTACCATCTTGTGTAGACTCTTATTTTAACATACATAATCTTTGATTTGAGTGAAATAACCAAAAAATATTCCTTCATCACATCTTTATTTAAAGCTTCCCAGTTTGTCCTCCTTTATTATGATGTAGTATTTATTTTCAAACACTTTGAAGTACTTAACATAGGTAGGCTTTTCACACCATATCTTATAGGGTGTTTTGTCACCATTTACCCTCAGTTGAACTATCTCCAATATGTATACTGTTATTTGGACTACTTCTTTCCAATATCCATCAGGTAACTAGCCTTCTTTAGCATTGTTCTATCCATTTCCTTGACTATTCTATTCTTTCTCTCAACAACTCCATTTTGTTGTGGAGTCCTTACTATAGAGTAGTGAGTTTTTATCCCATGTTTCTCACAATAATCTATGAATTTATTTGAGGTGAATTCTCCACCTTTATCATATCTAAAACATTTATTTTTTCTTCAATTTCATTTTTAATCATGGATCTAAAGATCTTGAATCTCTCAAAGGCTTGATATTTGTCCTTAAAAAAGGTTACCCATGTCATTTTTGAGTAGTCATCTACAAATAACATGAGGTACTAGTCTCATTTAGATCCTCTTATCTTGTTAGGACCAAAAAGATCGGTATGAACTAATTTTAAAGGCTTTCTAGTTGCATACTCCTTTGTTTGAAATCTAACCCTTGTTTTCTTGCCTAGTTAACATTCCTTACAAGTAGTATCTATAGGTTTGGTTATCTTGGGCATGTGTCTTACACACATATTTGAGATTAATTTGACTAAATTATGAAATTTTGCACTACCCATTCTCCTATGCCCCAACCAACTCTCTCAATCTTTCCCATCAAGCAACTATTAACATTCACATCATTAAGATTGTAGATATCATTCTCATTCTTTTTCCCTTCTATAACTATTTTGCCAGATCTCTTTATCTTGTAGCCTTCTACATCAAATGTGATTTTATATCCATTTTCACACATTTTGTTTCTACTTAGCAGATTATGCTTCAATTGTATAACATAAAGGACTTCATGTGTAGGTAGTTTACCATCTATGTTCAAGTTTCCTTTACCTTTGATCTTTATTATTGTGTTGTCTCCCAAGATGACATATCCTTCCTTATATTTTCTCAATTTGGTGAAATTGCTCTTATCACCAGTCATATGATTTAAGTAGCCACTGCCTATTACCCATAAATTTTTCTCCTTGGCATGGAGTGGAGTTTGAGCAATCATAGATTGATTATTCACTCTCCACATATCCTTGGATTTCTTATTTAGCTTCTTTTTAGAAACTTGTGAACCTTTGATCACACTGGGAGGCATGTCTTTCTTTACATTGTATAATTTTGATCTTACAAAGCTATTTCTACAATGTTTAGTTATGTGACCAAAGTTATTGAAATTATAACACATTACATTTGTACATAACAAGGGTGAAAATGAATATTTGCTTAAAAAATTCATTCCCCTTATAGTTATAACTCTAAAATTACTAGCCTTATGACCAAAATGATTGCAACTATAATAGTAACCATAAAAATATGGGGAATACTTGGTCATAGCATTTCTTGGTGTAGCATGAAGAATTATTCTAAGCTATGGCTTCCTCAATTTCCTCACCTTAGTGTATCCATCAAAATCATCTACCTTTGTATTCTTTTTCTCTTCAAGCTTATTTTTGGGTTTACCATTCTTCACATCAATTATTTTTGAGTTTCTCTTTGTATCCTTGCAATATTTCTATTTCTTTTCTCTTGATTCTCCTTCTAATTTGAAGTTTTTATATACTTTAGTAAATGTACTAGTTGAGGAACTTTTTCCCTTCTCATAACCAAGACCTAATCTCTCTTTTGAGGGATTTTGAGAGTTAATTAGTTCATCAAGAATGTTTGATCCTCCTGTGCCTCAAGCTTCATACATTCATCAAATTTAGATTGTAGTTCCATTTTGACTACATCTTATATTGTTTTAGCCTCTTGAACTTATGTCTTTAGGATAATTACCATCTAATCATATTTATTAACACCCTTAGACATTTTTTTAATTTCTTTTTATCCAAGCTTCTTTTCTTTTGAATTCTCTTTTCTCAGCTTGTCAATCTCATCTAGAGCACATATGATCTCACATTCTAGATCCACTTTTCCTTCTTATTCTTCTTCATATAAGTCTTCAAATTCATCTTATTCTAGATTTAAAGACGTTGATCCTACTATCACGAACAAGAATTCATTTTCTTTAGCTAAAAAATCACAGTCTTGATAATCATTTGAACTATCATTGTCTTCCATTAAGTCACTATCTTCTTTTGTGTATAGACCTTTATTGTTTTTGAATAATTTTTTCTTCTTGGGATAGTAGGGTTTTAATTTTTTGATACTCTCTTCTTTCTTAAAGTTATCCTTTTTTATTATGAGGTAATTTAGCAGCAAAATGTCCTAATTTACCATAGTTGAAGAATTTGAAGGTTAACTTAGCTTTGTACTTTATAGATGCTCTCTTTAGTCTTCTAAAAAAATTTAGCTTCTTATTCATCAGTATCCTCAATTTTAGCTGTTGATGTTTCTTCCTTTATTTTATTGACTACTTTGAATGCAGCGTCTCTCTTGAAGGTGTATGTCTCTTCCATTCTCATCTCATAAGCTATGAAGGTCTCATGTAGCTCATTAACAATGCATTTATCTATATCTCTTGCTTCTTCTATTTCAAATATTTTAGAATCATATCTTAATGGTAACTGTGATCTAGGAATTTTACTCAAGAGACGATGGTTATTATGGGGTTAGTTCGAAAATGAAAGAAACATACTAAATAGAATAACATCTCTATGACTAGATAATAGGAAGATATTAGTTAAGAAACATGAATAAAACACAAAACTAAATTGCACAATAAACTCTCTTTTACCATCCTTGGATGCTCCAAAATGCTTGTTGTAGTGGCGTGCTGAGCTTGTGCTCATGAAGTCCTTGGCAATGGAAGCTTGTCTACCTCCATCTCTCATTGGTACCTTTGGATTGTGACTTGGCTTGAATTGGAATAAATTTGGCATGGTAAAAATAATTGTAATATCTTCTTGAAGATATTTGTGCATTATAACTTTGCACCAAAATAGCTTAGAAATGATGTTCATGGCCTCTCTATTTATAGACTTATGTAAATGCCTAGAATCAACCTAAACCATCCATCTTGAGATTGAAATGTGTGGTTAAGGATTAATTAAATTTTTATAATTAAGTTTATAATTATCCTCATTATGACATTGGAAGAAGTGAAAATTAAAAGGTATGGAGGGCATGAATCCTGATATTTATGGCATTTATGGCCTAGAGATGTCTTCCCAAGAAATGAGGTCACCTGTTGATGTAGATATTCAATATTTAATTTCAAAAATATTTTTTCAAGAAGTTTTCATGGAATTATTAATTAGGCCTTAATTTGGGTTAATTAGTTCTTAAGCATGTTTAAACACTTTGTGCACAAATTACTCAAATTAATCAAAATGACTTGTTATTGGTCTAAAATTTCACTGGATTAGAATTGGAAGTCAATGTTAGATGAATTGGAACTTTATTCCCATTTAGGATGTTGCCAATATGAAATAACAAAGGAACACATCTTGTGTAATATATTTGATAAGAAAGAACAATCCAGTGCACCTAGGTGCAAAATTGACATTTTGACTCGCAATGATATGATCAAAGTTAGCTAGCCCATAAATTGCATTATACCATTTAGGCATATCTTGGAAAAATTAGACACTTGAATATGTCAGTTTCATATCATTTAACATGTTTTAGTGTTTTTATGCCAAATTGTGTATTTTAGTAAGAATTAGTCAAAACCCTGATTGGAGGTCATTGGTGGCCAGATTTAGCTGTCTAAAATTTTCCCTTATTTGGGAAGGAATTGTAAGATATTGTAGACACCAAAATTGTGTCTACTCCTTGGTCAACCCCCCCTTGGTCCCCTTGGTCCACATTTAAACATTTCTAACCCACACAATTATTAATTTAAAATAAATTACCTATTTTAAGTTAATAACACCACCCTTGACACATCACCCTTAACACATCACCCATGACACCTCACCTTGCCCTTGGATACCCCCATTTATCACCCTATGACTAATAATAATTACCTAAGCCCTATTTCAACTCCCCCACTAATCCTTGTGCCTATTAAATTCACCCTTTGGACCGTTTGCCAATGGCAGCTAAACTTGGCAAATGGAAGAACAGGCAAAAGACTAAAAATAGCCTTTTTACCCATCTTCTCGCCGTCGACGTTAGTTACCAATCGGCTGACACCGGTGGTATCACCGACGTCGGTTGCTTAAAACCAAATTTTGACCCCGAATTCTACCCAGATCGATTTCACCTGAATGCAAATTCTCTTGCTCCCAAAATTTGACCTCTCTCTCTCTCATAGATGCACACCAAGCATCATAGGCTATAATAACTCTGCATCAGTCACTCCACACCTGATTGAAACATTGCAGCAAGTCTTCTACATCAACTGCATCAGGAACAAGCGTTCACACCCTTGATTCTTCAACAATCAAGAGCTAAGTATTCTTCTTCTATTTCATTTTAGTAATTTAGAAAGCATTAGAAATTAGCTTCTATTTATCATTTCTAAATATTATCAACTAGACTTGACTTTCTTCTTGGAGAGGCTGAGAGGCCTTCCCCATATCCTTACTCCTTTTGACAACCTGTCCTCTATCCCTTGTCCCTCTTAAGACTTTATTGACTTCCCTACAATCTTACATAGACCTCCAAACTCCTACAGACCTTCCAGACCCCTCTGTCAACCATAAAACCTATACAAAACCTGTCCAAGGCCATTTCCCTGACCGACATCGACCATCTTCCCTATCGACATCGGCAGACTAACTGACATCGGCAATATTGACCAACTGACACTAGCAGAACTACCGATGATGATGACTATGACAAAATGACAATAGAATACAGGTACACATTATCTCAATTTTTTTTGTTTAGTCTTTCACCATTTCTCTTTCTAGCAACACTCTTTTATCAACTAGTGGACTGTCATCCATCAAAGAAGTCTTTGCACTTCTGGGATCGAGCTTTGCTTGGTAGTCCACCATATATCTATCTAACATTTTATTTGTTTAAGTCTTTCTTATCTACAAGTGTCATCCTCCACAGCCAAAGAGGAGATCCTTCAATCGTCTGGATACAGTGTGCAACTTCATCTGGGTATGTACAAACCCCTGACCATTTAACTTTAGTTTCTCATTTCTTCTGAATGTAAAAAGTGAAAAATGAGTAGAAACATTTTGGCACGCCCAGTGGGACCCTGGAGTTTTCCTTGGGTTCATTTATTCTAAAACAAACTTTCATATAGGTGCATTAGGAAATTTTCTCTTCTTGCATCCTTCTTCTATCTTTCTCTTTCGAAAAGACACCATTAGCACAAGTTAAAAAGAACTTCTTTCTTTTTCTTCTTGTCACTTTCTCCTTGCATCTTAGAGTAGTGAAGTTCATGCTCTTAACCTTTTCCTAATTTTTTGCATCTGAACAAAAACATTTCAATTTGGGCTAAAATCTATTGCATTTCATTCTTGCTTGAATGCATACTTAGCTCTCACACTTAGTAATTAAAAATGCATTATGAATAAATTGCAGTGCACATATGTTACACATATAGACCACATTCACAAAATCAAACATCTAAACATACCTAAGACAAGGTTCAACTAGGATTTCATCACCTAGCAGATACCTTACCCTTCCTGGTAATCCTACTTGGACTTCACTACCAAGGGGAGAACCCACTCTGTTCTCTGGTAGAGTATAAACTCTAGGGGAAGTATATACTGGCTAAGTGACTCAGCTTGTCTCTGGGCTCATGAAGTGAGGGGAGCAAGCTCTTAGCACCAGGCCATGTATGGAACCTAATACAGATTCTGAGCACCAAAACTTAACTCAAAACCAACCTTAGACTACTTCTTTTAGGACCCGTTCTAAAAGCCTAACATCCCAAACACATTCTTCTAAGACATAAGCCAACAAGACTCTAAAACTTATTCTTAAGAATTAATGTTAGATTTTTCTTGCCTTCATCTATTTTTCTATCCGTATCTAATTTTTTGAGCTGGTGAGGTCACATTCTGAGATCTAAAAACAACTCAGACTTTTTTCTTTCTTCCAAAAACTTTTAGTTTTCTGAGTTTCTAGAAATACACAGTAATCGACATCAGTTTTTCCACCAACGTCAACAATTATTTCATCGACGTCAGTTATCTAACCGACATCGGCAACCTAATTCACTAACATCAGTTTTATTATCGACGTCGGTCACTGTCAAAAATCTTTCTTCTCAAACAACAAGCTAAAAACTGGACCTTTTTGCTGTTAAAAACACATTCTAGTTTTTTGAGGCTGAAACATATAGTTTTTAGAACCTGAACCTATTTTGCCTTGGATGGTTTTGACACGTAGTCAAACCAAAACTCTTTTTGACCACGCAAGACAACAACCACTCCCGCCTTTGCCTTCTATATCAAGTCTCCAAATGGAGTATAATTTAGAAACTGAACGTACTCCTATCCAACCAACCCCAACTCAACCCCCTATTGTTCCTGAAGGGGACCAAGACTTTGAAAGGTTACTTGACCTCAATGTCAAGGCTCTTCAACACTATCTCATGAGAAGTCAAATGCGAGATCCTTCAGGTGACCCAGTTTATGGGATGTCAACTTCCTTAGTTGAAACAACAATCATATCAACGGCCTCTATAACTCAACCCACAGTCACCCAGGCCATTACCTCTACTAATAACCTGACCATGACCAATCTTCAAAGTGTGGCCTCTCCTTCTATTTTTGGACATACTTCCTTTGGGGTTTCTGTACCCCCTCAACCACAAACTATTCAACAAAGTCCTACACCATTCCAAAACTTAATTGTCTCTATCCCACCTACTCTTACACCCATAAACACAAGAGTAACCACCTATCCTTCAGCTAGTGTTTCTACCATCCAACCACCTTTGGTGACATCAAGTCAAATTGTGCCCTCTAGCTTCATGACACAACCACCCTTGACTTCAACTTCAGCCCCTATGACTAGTTACCAATATGTTGCACCTATACAAGTGCAACCAACTATATCATACGCTCCACCTAACACCTTCCAAATGCCTTATAACCTAGGGGGCACCCCACTTGCAAATAAATCAACCGATCTAATCAAAATGTTGATGGATAAGGTGTCTAATCTTGAGACATCTGTTTCAAGTTCAAGAAATGTTATCTCATATGAACAAATTTGTAATGAACCTATTCATCCTTCAGTCTCAATCCAGCCATATCCTAGTCAGTGGTAACTTCCCAAGTTTACTTGCTTTCAGAGTAAAGAAGACCCACAGCAACATCTACGAGCATTTAGACACACTTGTTCCCTTATAGCACATTTCCCATGTCACTTTCTGGTGCTGTCCTCGATTGGTATAGTTCTATTACCAGTCACTCCTTATTTACATTCACTCAACTAGCTCAACTATTTCTTGACCGCTTTTCAATTAACATAACTAAAAAGGTCTCCATCATGGACCTATACTCTATTAGACAGTTTGACAATGAATCAATAGCTAATTTTGTTTCCCATTGGAGAGGCTTAATCAACCAACTCTCTTTTTCTTTACCTCAACCTGAGCTCATTGAGCTCTTTTCACAAGCGTGTGCCAAACACATCTCATCTACTTTGTGGGTCCAAACATTTTGCACTTTTGATGAAGCTTTCACCATGGCTAGAAAGCTTGAACTCCATGCTATCGAAGAAGATAAGGTCAAATTACGTAGTAATGCAAAATATAATGACCCTTCTTCTTCCCAACTTTCTTCTTCCCAACTTTCTTCTTCCAATCCCAAATCTAAGGGATCAGCAAACACTGTGGTCCTTAGGCCATCATCTTCAACAACAACCAACCAATCCAACCCTTCCACATCACAAAGCATCACCAAAAAATTCCAACAAAGGTATATATAGCATCAGTACACTCCAATAGGAGAATCATATGCTTCCTTTTTGGATAAGCTAGTCAAATAGGGAGTCCTCAATCTCCCCCAAATTCGACCACCACCACAATTTGACCCCACAAAGGCCATCCCTACATGGTATAGGGAAAATGACTTCTATAATTATCACCGTGTCAAAGGCCATGACACAGACAATTGTAAAACCCTCAAGAATATCATTCAAGACATGTTAGATAAAGGTGATCTTATCTTGGATAACTCAAACGCGCCACCTAACCAAAACATAGACATCTTTAGACAACCTTTCCCTAACCATCCCCCTCGTCAAAATGACATTCAGACCATGGTCAATGACTCCCAAGAGCATAATATACACACGATCAACATGGTCTCTCCTTTTATGCCTAACCAACCTCTCCCATAGTCTGAAGAGGTTAGTCAACCTATTTGTCCACCACAGGTAGAAGAGCCTTCTTCTCCTATTTGTCCTCCACAAATGGAGGATAGTCCTCCATCCAGCCTCTTTTCACATGTGGGGGAGTCTACTTTGATCTCTCCCATATTGGAGGATGCTTTGGTGGTACCAACACCAGTGGCGTCGCCCTCATCCTTCTTATCATCAATGGGGGATTACACTTTCCCCGCTCTTAGACCACACATCAAAACCATGATCATACATGATCTCTATCCTCTAGAAGAGACACATTCTCTAATTCCTTCTCTACCGAGAGAAGAACCTGTCACTTCATGCACTTCAATTGAAGAAGATTTGGTAGTAGCTTTCTCTCACCTTCTGCCCAAGATCGCTACATCTCACATGTTTTCATCCACATCTGAACGTAAACCCTCACAAACTTCCACCATATCAAAACTAGTTAAATACCTTGATGTTTGCCCCATATCTAACCTCACTCACCCACAAGTGAAGGTAGATTTGAATCTTTCCTCGTACAATAGTAGTCCTCACACCAAACTAAAGAAGGTTGCTAAACCACGTCAGAGAAATCCTCCTCTGCCATCATCATTGCCCTCTATTTTGGGCCCACATCCATCCACCTTAAAACGAGTGCTTCCTACTCCAACACCTATCAAAAAAAAATTGCCTCCCTTACTCCCTTTACCCACCAAAAACATACCTCCTCTAAAAAATTCAGCACCCCTCACAAAGAAAGTGTCATCTACACGAGTGGCCACACCACCAACCCAAAAGGTGGTATGGAGATCTCCCTCAACAACTCCCAAACACAAGTCATCAACACCTAGTTCATCAATAAGCATGGACCCATTAGTGGGTTCATATGCTTTGATACTACGCTGACTTCTGAAAACTTCTAACATCACTCTTCCACCTATCAAACCATTTCAACCTCTTAGACCAAAGCCATCTTGGTTTGATGACACTAAAATTTGCCAATATCATTGCACACATGGGCATGACACTAAAAATTATTGTGCCTTTAAGCTTGTCATCCACTAATTCATGGAAAAAGACACCCTTCTTGTTGAGGATACTATCAACAAATCTCCAACACCGTCTAATGTCTCTCTAACCTCTTCATCTTCACTGGGGTCCCATCATCAGAATATGGTCCCTTTATCTCCTTTGTCCCCTTTATTCGAGATTAACACCATCAATGTGGCCACTAGGTCACAAACTTTAAAGGATAAAGCAAAGGAGAAAGTTGCTATTCCTTGGACCTACCCATTTGTCAAACTTGTTCAACCACCCAAACCCAAGATTTCTATCTTGGGTACATCCCAACCCACTTCTTCAGAGGCAATCTGTGATTATATGGTGAAACAACTTCACCAAACTCCCATGAAGATGACTTTATATGACCTCATTCAAAGCTCTCCACAACATCATCAAGCTTTAATCAAATCTTTACAAGTAGTAGAGGTCCAATCCGAGGACCCCCAACAACTAGTTGCCTTAGTCTAATCATTATCCACTGTTGCCTCTATTACCTTTAGTGATTCTGAAATTCCTACCTCCAACTTGGAAGATCAGGATGCTGCCCTTTTCATCACAGCCTATGTTGATCAAACTCACATTAAGTGAGTTATGATTGATGGGGGCACTAGTATCAATATCATTTCCACTCATGCCTATGACCAACTAGCCCTCCCAAAGAATTGTGTGTCAAAAATTGACACAATTCTTTGTTCTTTTAATGACTCCACCACCACTACTATTAGCACCATCATCTGACATATTTGTGTTGGCCCACAAACAATCCCAGAGCTCTTATACATCATCGAGGGAGAGTTCTAATACAACATGTTATTAGGATGACCTTAGATTCATGCCATGGCATGTGTCCCTTCTACATTACACCGTTGTGTCAAATTTGAACACGACGGTCAAGTCCATGTCATTCCCACAGACCCCTCCCCTTTCAAGACATGCAACACAACTTATCAACCCAACGATGTTCTCATTCCTTTCAAGACATCAACCCAAACATCACCTCCACCCATGGAAGCTTCAACAAGTACACAAATGGCTGTTACACCTACACCACCTCCTCAAGTGACAACAAAAGACCCTATGGAAGATATCTTCCAACGTCTTTCACTTGGGGAGTATTGTTTACTCACCTTGGACATTTTCTAGACTCCTCAAGAGTATGTACAACTTCATCAGAATCTTAGCTATGACCATCGTATCAGAATGGTCATTCCATATGGTCTTCCTAATCTTCAAACAAATCACATCTATGGAGGGCTAGATCGAGATCCCACTGATGGGAATCCTCTTTCATCACCCCAACTATTTACGTTTGACTTCTCTTTTCTTGGCAACCCAAACTTTGCTCATACCTATCTTTATAGGTGTGCATGGAAGGGCTTTGGCTTTGGATGCTACGAACAAGGCTCCCACCAGCCCGTCGAACCACCAAATGACGAGGCCATAAAGAATGCCAAGAAGCGACATGGCCTAGGTTTTGAAGAACCTACTGAAACTTTTAAAAACCCTCACTCCAAACCTATCATAGACCAATCACCTCCAAACTCACCTATTCCCCCATCTTCACCTACGGAGTCGGTGGTTTCCATCCCTCCTAGTTTTTTTTGCATAAACACCATTCGCTTAGAACCCCTAACCTATCAACTAGGTGGGGTATCCAGGTCTCTCCCTCTCATTTATCCAAACATGATAGATGATGAATCTGCTACCATTAACACTATCTAATGCATAGACGATGATGCCATTCTCACCTACATGGGTGTAGATGACTCTTTCATTTAACAATCACTTCCTTCAAAAATGCAGGTTATGTTAAATGAATCGACCATTGACATTAACCTTCCATCTTCCGATGTTCCCCATGCTTGAAACATTGGTCAATCTTTGGATGCCCAAGAACAAATTGACTATACCAAATTCCTTTTTGACCATAGTAAAGCCTTTTCTTGGACTTACAGTGATATGTCTGGCATTAACCCTAACATCAACATCCATAACATTGTCACAAACCCAGAGGCTAAGCCTGTTAGGCAAAAGCTTCGCAAGATGCATCCTCATGTTGCACTCATTGACAAAGAGGAGCTTCATCATCTCATTTATCCAACCCACTAATTATCTGTAATGGGTATCAAACATTGTCCCTGTCACCAAAACGACTGGGAGAATTCAACTTTATATTGACTATCATGACCTCAACCAAGCATCGACCAAATATCAACCAACCAAGCATTGACCAAACATCAACTAACCAAGCGTCAACCAATAACAACCAACCAAGCATCGACCAAATATCAACCAACCAAGCATCAACCAAATATAAACCAACCAAGCATCTATCAACATGTGACCAATATGGAAAGAAGTAAATGGGGTAAGTTTGCTCCTAATTGACTTGGACCTTATATCATACCACACAAGTATGGATCAGGGACTTATCATCTATCTTCTCTTAAAGGCTAGCCAGAACCTGAGCCCCTTAATGCCTTGCATCTACGGCCATTCTACTATTAATCAAGTAATCATTCACTTGATGTTTAACTTGAGCTCGTCCCTTGAGTAACCCTTATCATCATCATTCCTATTCCTTTCAACCCTTTTTCCCTACAAACATTAGTCAACCCTTTGGTAAAGCATGAATGCTTTGTCCTTATAAAAGGGAAACCCCAAAACCTCTATAGTCAAGTCCATGACCAAAAGTTCAATCAAAAAAAAAAATTGATTGACAAAATATTACATCATGGACTTGCCTATTGTCGTTCTCAGGGTCACCTCGAAAAGGGGCAAAGTTATCCTTGCTAAAAAGGGTTACGCTATCCTCATACTTCACATAATCAAACATATTACCCCAACATACTCAAGGGATTTTGAGCTCACTTAACATCAAGTGATTTGAATACTTCTTTAACACAAACAATGGTCAATGACATAATGCATGAATAGGGCTTTTGTTTCCAAAAACCCTATCTATGCTATCATTATGGTCCTTGTCAATGAAAGAGCAACGCACCTTTCATTTCTTACACATTTTGGTCACATACAACCTCTCCAAATCCAACCAAATCATTTTATAACCAAACTAAACCAAACCAACCAAACCTTTTTCAGACCACTCACATTATCATAGCCTATTCACACTAGTTTCTATGAAAACCAATACACATGGAAACTGTCGACCACACAAATTATGTCAAGCATAAACCATTACTTGCTGAAGCATAAACATACTCATTTCATTTTTAGCATACATCCATCACTAATATAGAAACTTGCTAGGGATGAAAAACCACATAACCAATGTTACAGAATACACCATCACATAATATGGAAAAGGCTATAACATCATCATACACTCATCATTTCAATCATGTACCATCAGACATATGGGAAGTGCTAAACCATTAACATGACCAAACCAATTGTCAACCATCTTCGACCCTTCCTCCCTTTTAGAGAGAACTACATTGGCCTGAGGCCCTTTAAATAGGGGCTATGTAGGCAGCACTCAGTTGACATGTGGTTCTCTGAGGTTAGCTCAGCCATTCCTTCATCCATCCATCTAATAGACCAACTATCTATACCAACCCAAACTCATGACCAAACAACCAGCCCTGACACTGTAGAAGTCACCTTAGATTTCTCATAGGGCACATCAGAGATCACATACATCTCCCCATCCACAACACTCACCACTTGAGATCATACCATGACTCAACCCGACTCGACCAATGACCTTAGAGATCATGACTATCTCCTCAGACCATGACCACTTTTGAGACAACTCTACCTTGGTTGTTTTGATTTCATGTATGCTACCTCACGAATAGTTAGCAAATTGTACACAACCCATAATATGACCCTCACACATGTTGTCAGATCACGCTCTAGTTGATCCTCAATATTTGTCACATTTTCATGTTTTCTAGGAGCACTTCCTGAGCCCAGAATACTTGGAACATGATGACCATTGGAGCTACAGCTCTAATCATTTAACCCAATCATCTATGACTAAATGCTGGGGACTGGTTATTTTAATTTTATCACTCCTTGACCTTTGACTATGATAATTTGACCTACATATCATGTGAAGTGGTATACACGCAATCTCAACTTTTACAATGTTCACACTCAAACTTCACCATATCCATCCACTATTTATCAAATTGGCACTTGATATCAGGTTACCTTCCCTCGACTCTCGCTTTGAGGGGGGAATACCTCATCCCACATCTAGGGCAACCAACTCCTATTTTTGTCTTGCAGTTCATCAGAACAACCAACAAGACAAAAATGACCTTATCCCATACCTGGAGCAACTTACTCCTATTTTTGTCTTGTAGTTCATCAATAACAACAAGACAAAAAGGGGCAAATGTAGACACCAAAATTATGTCTACTCCTTGGTCAACCCCCCTTTGTCCCCTTGGTCCACTTCTAAACATTTCTAACCCACACACTTATTAATTTAAAATAAATTACCTATTTTAAATTAATAACACCACCCTTGACACATCACCCTTGACACATCACCCATGACACCTCACCTTGCCCTTAGATACCCCCATTTATCACCCTATGACTAATCATAATTACCTAAGCCCTATTTTAATTCCCCCACTAATCTTTGCGCCTATTAAACCTGCCCTTTGGACCATTCACCAATGACAGCTGAACTTGGTAGATGGAGGAACAGGGAAAAGGCTAAAAATTGCCTTTTTACCCATCTTTTAGCTATCAACATCAGTTACCAGTTAGCCGACACTGGTGGTATAGCCGATGTTAGTTGCTTAAAACCAAATTCTCACCTTGAATTCTACCCAAATCAATTTCACTTGAATGCTAATTCTCTTTCTCTTAGAATTCAACCTCTCTCTCTCTCTCTCTCTCTCTCTCTCTCTCTCTCTCTCTCTCTCTCTCTCTCTCTCTCTCTCTCTCTCTCTCTCTCTCTCTCTCTCCCGAATGCACACCAAACATCATAGGCTACAAGAACTCTAGATCAGTCACTCCAAACCTAATTGAAACATTGCAAGAAGTCTTCTACATCAGCCGCATCAAGAACAAGCGTTCACACCCCTGATTCTTCAGCAATCAAGAGCTAAGTATTCTTCTTCTATTTCATTTTAGTAATTTAGAAAGCATTAGCAATTAGCTTCTATTTAGAATTTCTAAATATCATCAACCAGACCTGAATTTCTTCCTGGAGAGGTTGAGAGGCCTTCCCCATATCCTTACTCCTTTTGACAACTTGTCCTCTATCCCTTGTCCCTCTTAAGACTCTATTGACTTCCCTGCAATCTTGCACGGACCTCTAAACTCCTACAGACCTTCCAGACCCCTCTGTCAACCATAAATCCTATCCAAAACCTATCTAAGGCCATTGCCTTGACCGAAATCAACTATTTCCCCTACCGACATCGGCAATATTGACCAACTGACATCGGCAGAACTACTAATGATGGTGACTATGATAGACTGACAGTAGAATATAGGTACGCATTATTTCTATTTCTTTTGTTTATTCTTTCACCATTTCTCTTTCTAGCAACACTCTTTTATCAAGTAGTGGACTGTCATCCTCAAAGAAGTTTTTGCACTTCTGGGACCGAGCTTTGCTTGGCAGTCCACCATATATCTATCTAACATTTTCTTTGTTTAAGTCTTTCTTATCTATAGGTGTTGTCCTCCATAGCCAAAGAGGAGCTCCTTCAATCATCTGGATATGGTGCGCAACTTCATCCAGGTACATATAAACCCCTGACCATTTAACTTTAGTTTCTCATTTCTTTTGAATGTAAAAAGTGAAAAATGAGTAGAAACAGATATAATCATAGTAATGTCTTCTCAAAGAATAAAAAGGTCATGTATACCTATAACTTCAATGATGACAAACTAATTATATGATGGCCCCTCAAATGAATAGTTGACACAAATAGGTCGGCAAACAATCCCTGAAAAATAAAGAAGTGAAATGATGGGACCAAGGAATGGAAAGATGATGGGGTGAAAACATAATGATATTGAAAAAGTATTCAAAATCATTGAGAATGTGAGTGGGGTGGTATATAATGGTTTACCCAAAGGTGGTTATAAGCATTGTACCCTAATAGTGGTAACATGGTATGATAACACAATGATTTGTCCAAAGGCAGTTATAATCATTGAGAAGATGGAGTTGCCCTAGTTAGGAAAGACAAACAAGATAATAGCATGCCCTCGTATAGGTAAAAAAAAGTAAAGTGGTGATAACACAATGATTTTCCCAAAGGTGGTTATAATCATTGAGAAATGCAGGTGGGACGGTGCGTAATGATTTGCCCATAAGCAATTATAATCATAGGACCCTGATTATGTCAAACATGATAAACTTGGTCGAGGATGATGATAACTTAACATAGAGGGTAATGATGAATTGGAACAACCTATTAGTATGGAGATGCTCATCTAAACTAATAAAGGTTAAAATTATTTCATGGTTAATTACTCTATTTGGGATATGATTAGGATTGAATCGAGATGTCAATGTCGAAGAGATGTTGATACCACCATTACTGAATAGACTTCTTAAAGCTAAGGTTCGTTATATTATGTACCAATAGGCATCATGGTATAACATCATGAGGACTTGGCCAAAATATGCATGAGGACTGACTCTTGTAATCCAATACTCAATAGAAAATAATGCACCAATAATAGAAAACATGATGACAATATAAACATATGAATATGAATGGATTCAAGTATAATTTTGGGTAAGGAATCACCCAATGAACACACATAAATTGAATCAAGGTAACCATGCTAAAATTAAACAAATAAGAAGATAAATAAATAAAATAAGTAGAAATAAACAAAAAAACAATGTAATAGAAACCATACAAATATTTCCCCTAGAAAATAGGTGATAACTTAACAAACAAACAAAATGGTGGAATAGAAGGAAACAAAGAGGGTAATAGAGCTATCTTCATATGTACTAGGCAAGTGGATGTTGCTTACATAGTTCCATGGATGTAATATCCAATAAAAACTTTAGGCCAAATGTAGTTCTCCCAAGGAATAGAAAGAATGTGATAACTGATAAAAATAAATAGAATGGATGTGAGAGAAGAATAGGAATGGCCTTGAAAAATGGAAAGTGCATGAGAGAAAAAGGCCAAAAAATATGGAGAAACTAAATGACAAGTGATTTGCTTGTAACTTAGTAAGGGTTCTTAGAATCCTTAAGGCAAAGAAGTGGTCAATGTTTTTTTATTTTCTAACAATTTTTCAATTTTTTTTAGAATTATTTTGGAGTATATCAACTCAATAGAGAATGATAAGATACTAAATGGTTCGAGCTCACAAAATGGTGAGAGCATTTAAATGAAGGTTTCTCACAAAATGGTGAGACCGTTCACACTTAGGTTACTCACAAAATGGTGCGAGCATGGCTAAGGTTGCTCATAAAATAGTGAGAGCATTCAAACATAGGTTGCTCACAAAATGGTGAGAGCATGGTGGAAAGGGTGACTGAGCTGACCTCAACAAGTATCGAGTGTTGCCTACATAGTCCCAGAGTAAGACCTCAAGTCATTGTAGTTCTGCCCTATAGTAGAGAAATTTGACTAAAATAGCAGTCAATTGAAATAAAATAGGCATAGTTGGAAAAAAGGGATAGTACAACATAAGAAGTGGCAAGTTGGTATGTCAAAGCTTAATGTTTCCCCTAGTTTTCCCATAGGTGGTTATAAATAGGATATAATAGCATAGATCAATGGTTCTAATTTTCCCAAATGTGGTTATAATTAGTAACAAGATTGGTGGTAAGAAAGAAATAATAGAAAAAGGATGCAACTATAGAAACTTCTATCACACTATCCTAAAATATGATCTATGTCTGAAGTACTTGAACCAACTAATGAAATTAGTCAGATATTTTGATGCTAAAATTATGTAATGAATGGAAAAAACTAAGGTCAAATGGGATAGGCTTTAGAACAGACTGGGTCAATAGAATGGAAGTGGAAAGTGGATACAGTGAATAAGATGGATAAGGATGGTATTTGTATAAAGAATAATAGTGAAAAAATGACACAACTAAAATGGTCCTTACAGATATTACACCTTAGCATTTAAGCATAGTACTACTTGAGATGAATAATATTCATCAGCTCAGAAAATTTATCTCCATCTGGTGTGGTGATCATGTATGCTCCTAATCCATAATCTATAGTAATGATGAAAGGCCCTATCCAGTTTAGTTTGAATTTCCCTTTATGCTTTTTCCTAGCCATGGTATTCTTTCAATTTTCTTTAAGAACAAGATCACCAATTTCAAATGTTCTATACTTAACACATCGATTATAATGTCTTTTGAGTTAGTTTTGATATGTTTGAAGAATGTTGATCATAGTCTTGCATTTCCCATCAAGTAGGTCTAGCTCTTTTAGGTGAGCTACTCGATAGTCATGATCATCTAGGACATGCTGGAAAGAGATGCGTAGTGAAGGTAATTTGAACTCAATGGAAAGGATGGATTTAACACCATAAACAAGTGTGTATGGAGTGACTCTTATGGGAGTATGATGATTGGCATGGTATGCCCAAAGGGTAGGGAATATCTTCAAGTGCCAATCATGACTGGAATCATTAATAATTTTTTTGACAATATTGACAATGGTTTTGTTGGATGCCTTAGCTTGGCCATTACCTTGAGGGTAATATGTTGAATTTTTTTTTTGTGATGTTATATTTAGTACATAGCTGGTCTACATCTTTGTTCTTAAATGATCCTCAATTATTATATATAATGTCAATGGGGATACCATAATGGAAAATTAGATAGTTGAATATGAATTTAGAAATTTGCTTGCCAATCACATAAGTGAGGGGTATAGCTTCAACCCACGTAGTGAAATATTCAGTGGTGGTAATGATATGTTTATGGTCATCAAATGAAGTGGGATTGATCTTCCCAATAATGTTAAGTCCCCATGTAGAAAATGACCATGGTGCCAACATAAATTTAGATTTTTTGCTAGGGCATGAATCAGATTAGCATGTCATTGATATTTATCACACTTCTTTACATATGCAAAAACATCTATGTCCATTGTGGGTCAATAATAACTAGTACACAAGAGATTTTTGGATAAGACTACCCTACTAGAATGAGCTTCACATACTCCATGACCTTCTCTTAATGCTAGTGTAGACTTTAGTGAAGCTAAAAAATGAAGTAGAGTTTCATCAAAACTATGATGGTAAAGGGTGGATCCAAGTAGGGTATAATGAGTAGAATGATGAATAAATACTTTGGTTTATTTTTAAGATAGGTTATGTGGTAGGACATGGTCATGAAGGTAGTTGTAAACGTCTGAGTACCAGATAGAATTAGGACCAACAATATTATAAATCATGGAAATGGTTGAAGGTTCATGAGCTGGTGCAGATAAATTCTTGATGAGGAATTGATACTCTCTAGCTTTATCTATTTGTCAAATAAGAGATCCAATAGTAGCCATGGCATCTATAATTATATTACCATCTCTTGGAATGTGCTCAAACTAAATATTGGTAGTTTTTTACTTAAGAGTGTCGACCATGGCTTTATATAGAACCAACTTGTCATCTTTGGTCTGAAAATGATGTGTGACCTGATTGATGATTAACTAAAAATCACCATAAACTTGGAGATGAGATATATTCCAATGCACTGCTTGTCAAATTCCTACAACAAGTGCTTCATACTCAGCCATGTTGTTTGTTCAAGGAAATTTGATTCTAAATGATTTAGGGATTAGATCCCCTATGGTGTAATAAATAATAGGCCTATCCCTGATCCATGTGCAGTAAATCAACCATCAAAATATAACTTCAAAGGTTGCTCCTCAAATGGTTTTTCAATGACAATCATTATAGATTCATCAAGAAATTAAAATGTGAGTGGTTTTATGTCTGTGAGAGGTGTTTCAATGAGTTGATCCATAAGAACGTATCCTTTAATTGCCTTATTATTGATATACTCTATGTCAAAATCATTGAGAATCATGATCCATTTAACCATTATACCTTGAAAATCTATTTTAGATAGTAGATACTTGAGTAGATTTAATTTTGAAATCACCATGGTCATATTATTCAACATGTAATGGCATAGTTTCTGAGTTGTAAAGACCATGGTTAGACAAGCTTTTTCAATAGGTGCATAGTTATGTTCATATGTAACCAAGGTACGGCTTAGGTAGTATACAAAATTATCTTTTCCATTATCATCATGATGAGCCAAGAGTGCCCCTAAAGCATGGTCGATAGCTGATAGGTATAATAAGAATGGCTTTCCTGGCATAGGAGGTAATAGAATAGCCAATTTAATAAGATAGTCTTTGAGTTGTTGAAAATCTATTTAGCAGCGATCATCCTAGTGAAATGCAACTCCCTTCTTCAAAATGTGAGTAAATGGATGGCACTTGTCTACTAACTAAGAGATGAAGTGTTATATTGACTAGATCTTACCTTGTAAACTATGGAGTTACTTTAAATTAGTTGGTGGTGACATCTTAGTTATAGCATGGACTTTAGCTAGATCAACTTCAATACCTTTATGAGACATGATGAAGCCAAGTAATTTGCTTGAAGTTACACCAAACACACATTTCATTGGATTGAGTCCAAATTTGTACTCCCATAATCTTTCAAATATCTTATGTAACACTATTGGATGGTTAGCCCTAGTTTTGGATTTTCCTAATATGTCATTGACATAGTCTTCAACAATATCATGCATCATATCATGGAATATGACAGTCATGGCCCTTTGATATGTATCTCCAATATTATTTATGCCAAATGTAATTACCTAATAAGAAAATGTTCCCCATGGAGTGGTGAATGTTATTTTATGTTGGTCTTCTAGTGTTATTCTGATCTGGTTGTATCCTGAAAAATCATCCATGAGTTAAATCATTTCATAACCTGTAGTGGAGTCGATGATCATGTCGATATTAGGCAAGGGAAAATCATATTTAGGACAAGCTTTGTTGATGTCTTGAAAATTAGTACAAATTCTAATCCCTTAAAACTTTTTACTAATAGGTACTGCATTAGATATCCATTATAAGTAGTCAATGGATCAGATACATCCTACATCTAAGAGTTTTCTAACTCTTTCTTTACCAATATAGTAATGCAAAGATGAATCTTAAATAATTTTGTTTTACCAGTTTTGTATCAAGATTAACCACAAGGTGGTACAGAACCAAGGTGAGGTCTAAACCTAGCATGTTAAAATAGGCACATATAAATATATCTACAAATTCTCTCAATAGAGCTATAAAGATGTCACATTCCTCCTTAGTTAGGGATGCTCCTAATTTTATCTATTGTAGGTCTGATGGAGTCTTAATATTTATCTATATTATATCTTCAACCAGAAGGGTCAAACCATTTTATAGGATAGTATGAAATGACTTGAACTATTGAATTATGTCAGAGTCCTCCATTAGGACTTGCTCTTCAACTTCTCCTAAGTATGATTAATTTGAGTCCCTTAATGGGATATTTGGCCATGTGACAAAAATAGTTTGAAATTCTTGAAGTATTTGATCAAATATTTATTGTTTCTCAATGTTGAACTTGGATTCATAGGCAAGCTCATCATTGGTGGTCTCTTGGTCTAAATTCAAAGAAGAATGAACACCCCCATCTAATGGCATCTTAAATAGGTTTTCACCACTAGAATGGCCTTTATCTTTACTTTTTCTATGGTAAAAAAGTACCTCAAAGAGGTTTTCCCTTTGGGACCTCAATGTTTTACTTATTTGTTTTTGGCTAAGGCTGTTCACTCATTTTCCAAAATAGGCTACAAGATCTAGTGTAATTGAGAATCCTAATTTGTGATCTCCCAACAAAATGTTGTCTCTAAGGCCTAAAAAGTCACAGAATGTCTCATCATTTTAAAACTCATTAATTGGTAGACTGGATTCTTGTTGGTCCTAATCTATCGATTGGGGATAATATAATGGTAATGGGTTGTGATGAATGGATAGGGTAAGTGTAAAAATGGCATGGTTATCAAACATGTTGGTTCTAGCTAGGTCATCAAAGTTGAGGTAATGATCAGACTCTACTTCGCTATCAACATCATCATCACTAGTCACTGGTGATGGAGTTTGAATAAGATATGTGGGGTCACCCCAGGTGGTTTAAATCTAAGTCCATAAGGTCTTTCATACTTAGTCATGGAAATTAGCTTGATAGTTCCTTGTTGATTTGATTTGAGGTCTCTTCCTTAATAATTTTAAAACTCCATGATCCTATTGGGAATAAGATACTTTACATTTTTATAACAATCATCTTGGTTATCATTGTATAACTATGATTCATCCCCTTCAAGAGGGTCAGGGTCTAGGTCAGATGCTAGTATAAATGTGATAGGTTCCTTATCTTTGTTCTTTTGCTGACAATGCATATGTGGGGTGACTTTTGGTCACCCAAAGGTTTTTGAATTTTGAGGAACATTGGAAAAAATAAATTTATCATGGGTCATATACTCTCCTGGTCCATTATCTAAAATGGTGAAATGATTAGAAGCTTTAGGAGGTTTCATGTGGGAAAGGGAATCCAAGATATTAAGATCTATGATATTATCTGGTGAAGTATCAATAAGCATATCCTTTCCTTTATCCTACTTGGAACTTGGATTCATATCATAATGATAATTATATCTTTGAAATTTAACCTCAAAATGTTTGTAGTGTTTATATGGGTGTAAATCTCCTAGAATATTCACTTCCATCCCTGAGTGGGAAAGCTTGATACATTAGTGCAGTGTTGATGGGACTACACTAATCTCATGTAACCAAGGCCTACCTAGAAGCATATTGTATGATAACTCAAGATCAAACACATGGTAAAGTTTATCATGGGTTAAAGGCCTAATGATAACTAGAAAACTAATGGTGCCTTATGATTCTCTTTCCTAATTATCATAGGCTTTGATAGTTATTGTTTTTGGCTAAAGATCTACCATTATATACCCAAGAATCTTGATGAGATTTAGAGACACTATGTTAAGGCTAGATCCATTGTCTATAGGGACACATTTCAAATTATGCCATCGTATATAAACTTATATGTATAATGGATTATTATGGAGTGGGTCAAGGGAAGACAGATTACTTTGGTTGAATGTGACTTGTTGGGCTGGAGCTAGGTGTCCAACCAAAGCTTGAAATTTATCAAGGGATATGTCGCTAGCAATAGTGGATTGGGTCAAAAAATCATTCAAGATAATGTTATGGATTATTGAAATTTACATCAAATCTAAAATAGAAATTTGTGCCGGTGTCTTCTACAATTGTTCCATAATATCAAATTTATTATCTTGGATAATAGTGAATGGTTTATTCTGAGGCTGAATGGTTGGTTGAATGATAGGCAAAGTAGTAGATGGTTGTGGGCCTAGGATAGTAATATTCAACTTCCAAGTTTTGATTACACAATCAAGATTAAGTATTAAACCATTATTGATAAAAAAAATATTGGCAATGGTGTGGGATTAGATAAGACAAGTCTCGATTACTGGTACACTCATATGTGGTCATGTCACAAGGATGGGTTGTCGATATAAGGTCTAAAATGGGAAGTCCTAGCTTTTTAGTTTACCTATATTCACTCCTATTTCAAAGAAGGATTATTAATGTAATTTAGTTGAATGTTGTTATTTAGCATCGATCTAAACTAATTAGTGTTTGGTCTAGGATTAATGGATATGGTATTAATGTTACCCCCTGTAAATGACCTACAATCATGTTCTAGTCATGTGAAACTTCATGGTAGGTTTGTTAGTTGTTACCATTCTGACCTTGGTTTTGTCCCTTGTTTTGTCATAATGGGTTATGCTACTAATTTTATTGATTATGTTATTTGGCCTTTGATTTTGATAGTATTAAACTTGCTGCTACATTGGTCATTATTGTTATTGATTATTATTTTGCTACTACTAATTGTTATGTCAAGGAAAGGGGTTTTGATAAATCCCAAGAGATTTATTACAAGTGAAAGCACCATTATCAAATGTTATCTCCCCATTCTCCAACATATTCTCAATTAAATTCCTGATTTGGACACATCTTCATAGATTATGCCTATTGACCTAATGATATTCAAAAAATTCATTTTCACAGTACTAATCAGGATAAGGAATGTCTTGTAGATAATGATTTGGTATAGGCCAACTACTTATATTAGCAGAAATAAGTTTTTGAAAAATAGACTCAGTAGGTTCTCCTAGGTCACTAAATACATGACATGTAAGCATAGTTCTCCTAGGATGAGGGGTTTGTAATGGTAACAACTAATATATTTATGGTGTAGGTCTTGGTTTTTATGCTTGTGGTATTAGTTAGAGAGGTTGTTGGTTAGGATTAAGATAAAAAGGTGGTGCAGATGATGTTTGCACCATTTAGACATGATATGATTTAGTTGCTCCATTTCCCACAGCATTCCTATTATGGTTGAATTACTTTAGTCTTTCATGGTTATTAACATGTGCCAATTGTGATGTTGGAGCTTCACTGGGATGTTAGTCATTTCCCTAATTGGTACCTTGATTATATTGTTTTAATTAAGCTTGATAAGTCCTTTATTGATGAGTTCTCACTCAATAAACAAGCCTTTGTTGATGATTTCCTTAAAAATATGTCCACATTGTAATTCTAAATGATAAGCTATCTCACTGTGCAAATTTTTGGTAAATACAGTGGCTAATTGTTTATCTAGTAAACTATGGGTGAAATAGCTTACAAGGGCTCTCCATCATTGTAAATAACTTGTAAAACTCTCACCATCTTTTTTCTTTACTTGTGTTAAGTCCACTAATTAAATCTCATGCTTGACATTATAGGAAAAGTGTTGTAAAAACTTATCAGAAAGATCATTAAAATCCATTACTAAATTTTTGGGCAACTTTAAAAACCACTTCAAGGCTTGTGTATCTAAGCTCCTTGGGAATAAAAACAAAAGGTATATGTCACTACATGCCACTAGTTGAATGTGACAAAGAATTCAATCAAAGGAGCCTTAGGGTCACCTTTCCCTTTATATTTGTCATTTTTTTGTGGTTCATATTTTATCAAAAATGATATATGTAAATACTCCATCTTGAATGGGTAGGAACACACGTCATCTAATTTGAAATTTTTAATCTATTACCAACTTGAATGGTAGCAATTTCATCCTTAATAGGATAGGAAATTAGAAGGACCATTGGTTTGAGGGAGAATATTAGTTTGGGTAGATGGTTAAGAGGTCACAAGTGGGATGCTTTGACCAAGGTATGATGGAGATACCTATTAGGGTACATTAGTTTGGTTGGGGAATAGACTAGGAATACGTATATATGGATTAGGATGTACTTTAAATTTCACACTTGGTTATGTGATATTATAGTTTGGGTTGGTGATAAAGGTTTGACTTGGAGAATTTTTTGGTTGGCACAAAGGGATATAACTATATTGTGCCTATTGTGGTTGAAAAGGGACATGTTGCCAACTAATTGAACCTTACTATTGAGTGGGAACTTGTGGTCTAAGACCCTATCTTTGAATTTGTAGAACATTATAAAACAAAGGTTGTCTAGTAGGTACTTTAGAAACATGGTGACCTCCTTATTGTATTAATCCATGTGGAGAAGTGAAAACATGATATAGATTCAAAATCTATCGCTAACCAATATTTACACATTGTTGACTAGTAATTTCTTGGTTTTAAATGGGCATATTAGTCTGTGACTAAAGAGGTATGTTTATCATTACCTAGAGAGGTGGAACATTTGTTGCCCATGATTGAGGTGGCAATGTATTTATCCTCTATTTAATTAATAAACTACATTATGTCTATTGTGGAATAATACTCGTTACTTGTTGAGGAGGAGTAGGGTTCATCACATTCTATAATTGAGACATGACATTATCCATTGTTTAATTACCTAATCCTATAGATTTTACACTTGAAGAAGTAGCTAGTTGAGATTGGGGTGTAGAAACTCCCATTCCTTGTTATGATGATCTACCTATGGGATTAAATAAAGGCATATGTTGTTGGCTAGTTTTTTGTACATTAGTACCACTTTGGTCGGGATTGGATGTTGTTTGCACATTATCCACTAAGTTTGGCTCATTATTTTGTGTAGAGGCCAAAGACACTTCTTCAATAATATGCATATGCATCAATTTATCTATCAAAGGGGTTTGTATGAATGGGTCAAAACTCAGATTATCTTTTTTAGTTAACTTTATCAACACTCTTGTTGAAGGAACTAGGTCAATAAGAGGCTTACTCACCAGGTTCATCTAATTGAAATGTGCTAGATTTAGGTAGATTTGATATTATATCTACATTTGGTTAAAGTTATCTTTCATGATGTTTTTACCTTGATTAGATATATTAGGATCTTGGTAAGTTTTTTGGATTAGAGCCATAGGATTGCTATAAGAAGCTTGTTGATTGTAAATGATATTATGGGGCACTCTTACTAGACTTGGTAAATTTTCATGGGAAAAGTCTGATAAAAAATTGGCCCCTACCTCTATGGCTCTAACCAACATCTCATCTTTGTTCTCAAATAAATGTTAGTCAAATAAAAATGGATCATACGTGGAAGATATATTATTAGAATATGATTGTTGAAGAACTGGCTCATCTATTGTCAGTATTATAGCTAGGTATTATGTGCTTTGTTCTTGGTCTTTTTCTAAATAAGGTGGTGTGTTAACCAGATAGTTATCTAATGGATCTTGGCTTTGTTCCCCTAATTGAGTATTATAATAGGGATTAAAATCAATCTCATAAGAAATAATATCTACATAGGCATCTTGCACCATTTCTTCCTATGCAAATACATTACTATTCTCTGGATTGTACATGAGTCCACTATGAGTGTAGGAATACATGTTGGGATCCATAGTCAATGCTTTACAATAAAAGGTTAAATATTTATAAAAAATCTAAAAAGGACAATGTCTAAAGTAGATGATGTTCCAACTTGATCTAGATTCATAAAAAGCATTAAAAGGTTTATGCAAAGATTTGTGAGGAAACAAGCTAGCGTGAAATATCTAACATTTCACTGTTCACTCAAAGACAAGAAAATAAATGGACCAAAAATCAAAATGATCAACTCTAAGGTTGAAGTGTTTCAAATTAGTCTAATCTAGGAATTTGAAAGTTTTTAGGACTTTTGGCCAAATGTGGGGTCAAAATCTAGGCTCAAATAAGGCATGCACTAAGACTCTTAGCCAAACCTCATCAAAATATAGACTTTGAAATAGATGAAAGTTTTAATCTAATGAATTTCAAACACTTATAACAAACACTAGGCATTTGATTCTTAGACATGAAGTTGATCAACTAGGTATAAGGTATGAAACAAAAGGCACTTTATAAATAGTTTATTTTCTCATAAAAAATGGTATAAAACTTGATTCTTTTGAGAAACAAGCTAAAAAAAAGTGAATAGTATAATTGTTTTAGACAAAAGATCATAAAAGTACACTTAGATTGGTCTGATAATGTAGGAACAAATTTGAACTCTATGCAAGATGGTATATGAAATAATATTTTAAATATTTTGGGTAGTGTAATGATGTTATACTACCCAAAAGTTGTGACAAAAATAATTATTTCACAAATGTTCTAAGGCAAAGATAATTTCCCATAATTTTGACAGCATAACCCTACTTTTCTTGACTCAAAATGTTGTGGTGCATAGACTCAAAGTGCAAGTTTTTAGCACAAAATGGCCTAATTCTATCAAGTGATGACAATTATTATGAGTCTTGGATAGCCTTCAATCCAAATTAGAAATTAAACCTAATTTCCCTCAAGTTTAGTGCAAATGGTGAACCCACTTAACACATCAACCCTATGAACTTATAAAGGTGAAATTTCTGAATTTAAATTATAAGTGGAATTAAAAAAACTTTGGTAAAGGTCTAGACTCAATTGGTTAGCATAATTGTACCAAAGTGGATTATATGACTCTCAAGGTTTTGATGAACTTTGAACAAGGAAAATAGATGATCTCACATGGGTAGCATAATGCTTCCTTGTTCAAAGGAAAATTATGAATATGTGTTTGGTTTGAATTTTTTGTTTACACCAACTTTTTACTTTAAACAATACTCTAATCTAGGATAAGACTAGCTAATTAATCACTTGTTAGATCCTAAACTGACAAGGCTGCTTGGTATTATTAGAATCCATCAATATACATCATTTGAGATTATTTTAAGTGTTCATCCAAAAGTAAATGTGTATTATATAGTAGGTTTTTAAAAATACCCCTTCTCTCAAATGATAGTATTGTGACATGGACCTTGAGGTGCACCTTGCACCAATAATAGTTCCATGACAAGTGGGGATTTATCTAAGATCTAACAAGTTTCTGAATGCTCTAGGGGAATAAATTGCACAATGAATTTCATGCCAAAAAATGCAAAATAAAATCATGGATTTTGGGTCCATATCACTTGGCTTGTTACAAAAAGGTCTAATCTATTTTGCAACCACTACATCTTATTATTCACTCAATGTAGTTTGATGTCCAAAGTGCCACTATGTCCTGTATGCAACTCCACTTAGGATCCAGATGAATTCAATGCTAGGAGGTGAAACCCTAGGTCAAATCTTCCCTAAAGAACTCGTGGGAGGTGATGAAGTCCCCCTCATAAGCCAAGTTTTCATAAAAATGGAAAAAGCATGAAATTAGAAAGACTTTAGGGTCATTTTCAAGGTCACCCAAAATTTGACAATTTTTTAGGGAGTCTTGTAGACAACTTTCTTTCTAAGTCGTGGACTAGGATACTTGCAATAGGAATGGCACTTTTGATTCCAAGGGTTCCCTAAAGGGGACAAATGGAAGATCATACATGCAACATCCCTCTTTTTTCCAAACAAAAATTTAATCTAAACAACCAAGTAAATACAAAAATATTTGAAAAGGTGAGTTCATTTTTAAGGCCAAATGAAAATTATGTGGTGTTCAATTGACCCCTTGGTCTTAGTTGCAAACTTTGAAAACATTCACCATAAACATCTAAATTTGTTTTGATAAACACCAAAACAAGGTTCCTAATTAATTTTTTTAATCATGCAAAAGATGATCTAAACATGTTTTTAACAAATGTCAAGCTTGGTACTAAAACAAAAATGTTATCATGTCTTTTAACATTGAAGCTATTTTAGTTTTTAAACAATGAACTTAAAAAAAAGAGCTCTCAGTTTTGTGTTTTAAGAAAACCACAGTGATCGATGTTGGTTATATAACTGATGATGGTTACATTTTATAATCGATGATGGTTATCTAATTGACGTTATGTATATTAATGTGATTGATGGTAGGTATCCAATTGATGTCAATTTTACTAACTGATGTTAGTTAAGCTATCCAACTGATGTCAGTCTTACTAATTGATGTTGGTTACTTTGTAAACCTATGGCAAATAAAAAATGACAAAATTAATTTAGAAAAATAAATTTTAAGAGTTTTAATGGTCTAAATAAATATTTTAAAGCCACAAAATGATCTTCTTCATGTGTAGGATGCATCTATTCTCACCAGCTATACCATATCTGATCAAGGAATTTGACTCAAGAGAGGATGGTTAGTATGGGGTTAGTTCCAAAATGAAAATAAAATGAAAGAAACACACTAACTAGCATAACATATCTAGGCCTAGACACTAAAGAGATCTGAGTTAAAAAATATGAATAAAACACACAACTAAAATGCAAAATAAACTCTCTTTTACCTTCCTTGGATGCTCCAAAATGCTTGTTGTAGTGGCTTGCTTGGTTTGTACTCATGAAGTCCTTGGCAATAGAAGCTTCTCTACCTCCATCTCTCCTTAGCACCTTTGGCTTGTGGCTTGACTTGGCTTGGAATCAATTTGGCATGGTAACACTAATTAAAATAGCTTCTTTAAGATATTTGTGAATTATAACTTTGCACCAAAATAGCTTAGAAATGATGTTCATGGACTCTCTATTTATAGATTTTTCCAAATGCCTAGAATCAACCTAAACAGTCCATCCTAAGATTGAGATGTGTTTTTTAAGATTAATTAAAATTTTGAAATTAATTTTGTAATTATCCTCATCATTACATTGGAAGAAGGGGTAATTAAGAGGCATTAAGGGCATCATGGAAGGCATTGATAAGGCATGGAGGGCATGAATCCCTATATTTGTGGCATTTATGGCCTAGGGATGTCTTCCCAAGAAATGAGGTCACCTGATGATGTAGATATTCAATATCCAATTCCAAAATTAAGTTTTCAACAAGTTTCCACTGAATTATTAATTTGGCCTTAATTTGGGTTAATTAGTTCTTAAGCATGTTTAAGTACTTTGTGCTCAAATTACTCAAATTAATCAGAATGACTTGTTATTGGTCTAAAATTTGACTAGATTAGAATTTTAATTCTATGTCAAATGTGTTGGAATCATATTCCCATTTAGAATTTTACCAATAGTAAATAACAAAGGAATGCATCTTGTGTAAGAGATTTGATAGGAAAGAGCAATCCAGAGCACCTAGGTGCAAAATTGACATTTTGACTCAGAATGATCTGATCAAAGTTAGCTACCCCATAAAATTAATTTCCCCATTTAGGGATACCCTATCCAAAATTGGCACTTGAATATTTTTGTTTCACATCATTTATCATGTTTTAGTGTTTTTAGGCAAAATTATGTATTTTAGTAAGAATTTGTCAAAACCTTGATTGGAGGTCATTGGTGGCCAGATTTAGGTGTCTATAGTAAGGATCTTAAAACCTTTTTAATAATTATTTACTATTTCATTTACTCTCCAAAGCCTCTAATTTCATTGATTATTTCATCTACCCTAAGTAGGTAATTTATGATATTTTCCTCTTCATTCATCTTAAGACTCTCAAAATTGCCTTTGTAAGTTTGTAACTTGACCTGCTTTACCTTGTCATCTCCTTCATAGATTCTCTTCAATTTATTCTAGATATCTTTAGAATTTTGACACTACATCACTTTAAAAAACTCTGAGTTTGATAATCCATAAATGATAACATTATTTGGCTTAGCATTGCTCTCATATGCCTTCTTCGTAGCCTAATTAGTAGAGTTGTAGCAGGGGTTATATATCCATTTACTACAGACATCCATAAATCAAAACCTAATGAAGATAAATAATCTTCCATTATTATTCTCTAGAATACATAGTTAGATCCATCAAAGAGAGGTGCTTTGTTTGATGAAGATCCTTCTTGACTAGCCATTGTGTTCACTATTACAAGATCTATCTGAGATGATTAAGATTATTTAAAGGAACCTTAGGCTTTGATACTAATTTTTGAAACACAACTAGATACTGAGGTGGAGGTGAATCAGTATATTTATTAAAACTTTTCCTTAAATACCTTTTATAAAAGATTAAATATCTATGTGGATCAAATCAAATATGCAGAGATCATACAAACATAAATACACATGACAATAGATTTATACATAGAAAACCCAAAGTGAAAAACTATGGTGATGATAGCTTCTAGAATATATTATTCTATCCATCCTCATAGTTCAAATCCTCACTAGAAAACCTCATGAGTTACAATGCTTAAGGACACCAATCCTAAGAAGGCATCAATCCCCTAATTTAAGAGCACCAACTCTAAGGAATCACCCACTCTCTAATCTGAGCACCCAATTAGCTTATCTAATAGAACCAACCTATCAAAATTTTCTATAGAGCTAAACTCCAATTTACAAAATAGATTCATACATGAATCTAGATCTTTGTTATTTGTTATAGGTCTAATCTGTAACTTATCATACTCTATAGATTCTCTTTGTGCCTTTCTTCCTCTTTGATATTCTCTATTACTCTATTCTGTATCTAGATATATCTCTATTTGACACACTTCATTTGCTTCACCAATCACTCTACTCCTCTCTATCCCCTCTAGTTCTGTGTCTTTATGATTTTCTATTTGACACACTTCATTACCTTCACCAACCACTTTGCTTTATATTCAATTTATATGAATAGTGAAAACAATTATTCCAACACTTTTTGTCTTTGTCTTAGATATCATATATATAAACAAATGATCTAGTGTTTCATATCTCCTATATGTTCACACTCGAACCATAACACATCATGTCAATTATGGACTCTAGCTCATTATGACTTGGATTGTAAGTTTATCGCATCTCAATTTCATACATCACATCATAATTTTAAGTCTCTCTACTATTTATAGCATCTATTAGACTCAATTTTTTATAGATAGGCTCTTTAATGTAGATTTTATCAATTAGACCAATCAATCTCATTGTCTATGTCGATATATAGAGCTTATATGCAAGTTATTACATGTTATTGTAACTAACCATTTGTCTGTACATGACTTTATATATCATTTATTGATCATTCCTTTGGCACCATGATTTTATGGTCTCTATTTAAATAGCTCAACTTTAAAATTCATCCATTTGTTCAATCTTTGATAGGCTCATGTTATCTATTAGATCATTGTATGCTTTTGAACTTTAGATTTGTTAACTTTAAAACACATCTATTGATCTTTCTCATCCAATCTTCTACATGCAATTGGATCTTCAAAAATGCATGATATTTACCTTGACTTGGTCATTAAAATTTGACACTTTGACCTCATTTCCTTGCTTCCTATTTCTTTGGATCACTTTCATTCCATCAATCTTCTCAAACCTACTCAGTCTTTAACTTTCCATTGTGTCAATAAAAATTGATCAATCTATAGAATTTGAGTCGATTCACTCTATTATATCTCCTTTTCATGATCACCCACACTTCATTAGATATTTTGACAAGTTTGATATTTATATTTATCTAACCTTTGAGGAAATGAAACTTGGAATAAGTATGTGCCTTTTTTATATAGCTATCAGTTCTTGATATTGAGACATTTGGAATCCTCACATTACTTGTTGACCTTTTGAATTTAAAACACACCATAGATTAAATTTCTAGTCTCCATGATTGTGACACTTATCACTTGCACATTAATTTTGAGGTCCTTTTGACATTTTGACTTCATCATATTCTACTGGATATTCAATTTTCAATTAAGTTTAAATCATTGATCTTATAACTAGCTCAATCTTTACCTTGTGTAGATTTGTCTAAGTATGGAGACCATCTCAATTATGCCTAGAAGGCTAACTTTTCACCTTCATATCTTCTATTTCACTTAACTTCTAGGTCTAAAATTTAGATCATATAAACTAGGAATGAAATTGAATAAACCCATATGATCAATTCTTTTTGAATACTTCATGCATGTAAGATATAACATCATTAATCTACTCACTCTTATTATTCTACCATAGAGATATCTATGCCTATAACTTACATAGAAGCCAACTTTGTTCTTGCATAACAAATGTTGTACTTAGTTGCATGACTTATAATTTAGTGCAAAAGATCCTCTTACATAGGGTATTTCATCCATATATCCATTTACTCACAAATAGTTCATACATTTAAGTTATAACATCATAAAAATGCCTTCTCAACTTTTTATTTCAACCTATAAATTTTATTGTGTTGGAAAACACTATCAAAATGCCTTGGATCCCTACTTTGCTCAAGCATATCTTTTATCTCACTACATTGTGTGACCTAATATTTAACACATAAACTAGGCACAAAAATAAATAGACCCATGTGATCATTTTATCCTAACACCTCCATGTTTTAAAATCCTAACCTCATCACTATGTTTACTTGGCTCTATTTATTCATTTTTGAAAATTTGGCCAAGTATAGAAACTTAGTGATTTTTGTCTTAGTAGTCAACTTTGCATCCCCATAACTTCAACTGCACTTCATTTCATGGATTCAAATCTAGTTCATAAAAACTAGGGAGTAATATGATGAAAACCATGTGACCAACTTCTCCATACTCATTCACACATGGAAATGGTGATGTCAATAAAATGCCTTCCCATCTCTTCGATCATAGACTCAAAATGTCTAGATGATCAATGTGAAGAACCAAATTAAATCAAACATGCACACAATCATTCCAATCATTCTTGACCTTTGATAGGAACCTTTTCATATCCTTTAATCACCATAAAAAATATTGAACATCAATGACATGATCATAATGTCCCTTTTCACATCAATTACAATCATATTTCCAACACAACCTAAAGGTTTTCAAGTCTTCAAAGAAGAAGATTATGTGTGTAGACTAAAAAAAGCTCTATATGGTCTAAAATAAACACCTAAAGCATGGTATTCAAGATTATACCAGTACCTACAACAAAAAGGATTCAATAAATGATGCCCAAAAAATAATCTATACTTCAAATCATAAATAGAGCATATGTCGACTATTTTTTTTTACGTAGATGATATCATCTTTGTTAACAACAAAAATAGAATGTGGAAAGAATTTTCTACTAAAATGCAAAAAGATTTTGAGATGTATATTCATGGAGAACTTTATTTCTTCCTAGGTCTACAAATAGCACAAAATAATGAAGGGATATTTATATCTCAAACCAAGTATGCTAAGGAAATACTCAAGAAGTTTAGGATGGAAGACAACAAACCAATAAGTACTCCCATGATAATTAGATTCAAGTTGAGTAAAGAGGATGAGTCCCTTGATGTAAATAAAACTATATATAGATCAATGATAAGGAGCTTGGTATACCTAACTACATCAAGAATTGATATCATGCAAGTATTATTCGTGGTTATAATATTTCAAGCCACTCCTAAAACTTCACATGTCAATGTAATGAAAACAATCTTTAGATATATCAAGAGCGCACTTGACTATGGCCTATTATATCTTAAAAGTGAATATTTCACTTTGATAACATATAAAAATTCTAATTGGGTAAGAAGTGTGGATGATAGAAAAAGCACTAATGGTGGTGCATTTCTCCTTGGAAACAAACTTGTTTCATAGTTAATTAAAAAGCAAGAGTTAGTTACTCTTTCTACAATAAAAGTAGAATATGTTTCAGAAATGGCATGTTGTACTCAAGTCTTGTGGATGAAGAAAACACTCAACGACATCAATAAATAATACAAATCACATATATCTATTATTTATGACAATTTAAGTGTTATTAATATATCAAATAATGTACTGATGCATTCTAAAACTAAGCACATATAAATCATCACTTCTTAAGAGAAAAGGTTGTAGATGAAAAGGTCATAATGGAGTATGTGCCAACACAAGATCAAATTGTAGGCATATTCAGCAGACCTCTTCCCAAGGAATAATTTGAGTATCTAAGATAGAATTTGGGAGTGGTGGCTCCTACATCACATCTCTAGATCCTAGTGATAGGGCATGAGTCTAGGGGGAGGATCACATAAGCTTTGTTAATCCCTAAAAGAAGAGAGAAAATGTAACTTAGGTATGCATATTTTTGTAAATTTATAATGAGTTGATTGTTGAAAATTCTTTGATAAACTCTATTATCTAATAAAGGGGAGACAAATTTAGATAAAAGAATGTATTAGTTCCAAGTATCGTAAGTGTAGGGACTGATAATGTATAGAAGGAAACTGAGAGTGTCAATATCATAAGTGTGACTAGTGATGGCAATGTGTAGAAGGCACATAAGGTTTCCAATTGTCACGTTCATGAGAACTTATCAGATAGATAAATAATGAACATATTAGTCTATTAGAGGATCTAATTGTAAGTGAATGATTATTTAATGAATATAAATGGAGCACATGGAGTCAAATATGTCAAATTGTTTGATGTTTACCATGTTAAAGACTGAGATAGATTGATGATGTGTATTTATTCCAAAGTATAAGGAATTAATGAGATGAGATTAAGAGCTTGATGTTTAATGACAAGCCCAAATAAAGTTTGTGCTACTTTGAAGATCTAACAACATGTGGGAGATTGGATAAAAATATCCAACATATGTGTTTTAAAGGTGAAACATTAAAGCTCAAAAGTGTATAAGGATCTAATGGAGTGTGTGAGCCTATCAAAACTTGATCTAACAGACATGTTTTAAAGTTTATAAAATTGAATGAGGATCATCAGATCATGGTGAAAAACTTAAGATAAATGGTTAGTATTTAAATATTTATTCATCACAATGGTCAAGTGGAGGACTATATAGTAAATATGATTTACATGACATAGATAATAATATACATTATTGTGATCAATCTCAATTGTGTAATATGGTATGTACATCAAAACTAGAGCCCAATATATGCTAAGTAAAATAATATATATAATCATGATGATGGAGAATGAATTCAAGACGTAGGAAACATGTCGATTGAAATGAGTCCTAAAGATGGAGCATGATGTGTAATAGACCAAGTGTGAACACAAAGCAAATACAAGATGTAGATATAATGATTATGTGTGTGTGTGTGTGTGTGTGTGTGTGTGTGTGTGTGTGTGTGTGTGTGTGTGTGTGTGTGTGTGTGTGTGTGTGTGTGTGTGTGTGTGTGTGTGTGTGTGTGTGTGTGTGTGATATAGGTTATAGTAAAGGTTGTTGTTGCTACTGAATAGAGTTGAATTGAGAGAGAGAGGCAAAAAATAAGAGATTGATTAAGTGTGTTGAATATATATATATATATATGTGTGTCATATAGGTTATAGTAAAGGTTGTTGTTGCTACTGAATAGATTTGAATTGAGAGAGAGAGAGAGAGAGAGGCAAAAAATAAGAGATTGATTAAGTGTGTTGAATAGAGAAATATAGAGACAAAGTGGTAGAGAGGAAGAGAAGAGAAGAAAAGAGAGAGATGTGTAGAGTATGATCAATTACAAACCAGACCTAAATTAATATTTTAACTTGTATTTATAATTCCATATTTTGAATATATATATGATTGGTGGGTGTCATTATATAAGATAAGTTGGTGCTCAGTTAGGGAGTTGGTGCTTCCTTATAGTAGCTGATCTTAAATCAAGAGATTGATGTCTCCTTAGGGTTAGTTACCTTAAATTATATAACTAGTGAGGTTTTGATTATGAGGATAGATTATATTGGTATATTCTATTAGTTTTTTTATCATCGTGGTTTTCCCCATATTGGGTTTTCCATGTACATTAGGTTTTATGCATATTTGTATGTATGTGATATTTGCATATATGTTTTAATTTGCATTAAAAATATTAAAAGGAATAATTTAATAAAAAAAATTATTTATCCCTCCTTTTAGTATATAATTGTTTTCCAATAGTGGAAATGATATATTTTATCCATGATAACCCATAGGTATAGATCTCCAACTTGGCTCGCATATTGACAACATTTGTTGTCAATGTTGCTTGAGGATGGAATGGATGCTTCATCTCCTAACTGGTAATTATTAGAGGATAATAATTTAGTATTATACATTAATTTACACCATTTATGTGGTGGTGATTCTTATTTTTAGTCATAAGGCCCTAGAGGTAGAGATCTCCAACCAGGCTTGCATGTTGACAATAATTGTTGTCAATGTTACTCAAGGATGAAATTATTGTAAAATTATGTATCTTTTTGGATTCTAAGCACATGGTGGTGGGAATTCATGTAATTTACACATATTAATGTTTTTTAAGTGATTAATTTATAATCATAGGTCTAAGAAGTGGAAATGTCTATTAGAAGCAAATACCTTGTCTCTTAAGTACATAAAATTTGCATTATAGGAATGATCTCAAAATCTTCTACCATGAATTCATCGATTAATTTAAATTAATGTAATTATGGGTGATATTATATGACTTATAAATACATAGGATAATTCTTTTGGTTTGTGGATATGTCTTATGGTTTTCATTTTATGCCTATCCAAAGTTTGCCAAAAAACAACAATTTTGCCTTATAGGGAAATGTTGTCTTGAGGCCAAAATGGGTGATATGCCTCCTAATTAGGAATTATCAAAGGCTAATTATTGGTCTTATATGTTAACCTCCACCACCAACATGGTGTAGATTATAGATTTTATCCATAAGGCCCTAAAAATAGATTTCTCTAACTTGGCTTGCATGTTGGCAACATTTGTTTTCAATGTTATTTAAGGCCACAATGGGTGATTCATTTCCTAAAAAAGTGTTATTATTGTTCAATAACATGGTCCAAAACATTAATTTCCACCCCTGACATGGTGGTGTTTTTTTAGTCATCATGCCCTGGAGGTAGATATCTCTAACTTGGCTCGCATGTTGACAACATTTATTGTCAATGTTATTTAAGGCCAAAATAGATGCTCTATATCATATCTAGGCATGATTGGAGGCCAATAATGCATTAATAAATGTTAATCACCACCCCTAATATGTTTTTTGTGATATTTTTTATCCATGAGTCCCTAGAGGTAGATATCTAACTTGGCTTGCATGTTGATAACACTTGTTGTCAATGCTACTTGAGGCCAAAATGGGTGATCCATATCCTAAGAAAGCATGATCAAAGGCCAATAATGTGGTATTACATGTTAATTTCTACCCTTGACATGTTTTCAATGATATTTTTTATCCATAAGGCCTCAGAGTTAAAGATCTCCAACTTGGCTCACATGTTGACAACATTTATTGTCAATGTTGTTCGAGGCCAAAATTATTGTAAAATTATGTATTTGCATGGATTATAATCCTATGGTGGTGGGAATGTATGTAATTTGAACATGATAAGGTGTTATAAGATGTATATTTATAATTATAATTCTAGGAAGTGGAAATTTATATTAAATACAATGTCTCTTAAGTACATAAAAGTTGCATTGTAGTACTGATCATATAATCTTATACAATGAATTCAGTTATTCCTTTTGATTCATTGTATTTTTAATTAATTTATAGCACTCAAACATGCATATGATATTTCTATCCATTTATGGATATGACTTATTGTTTATATTTTATGCATATCCAAAGTTTTCCTAAAAATAATATTTTTGCCTTATAGGGAAATGTCAATTTGAGGTAAGAATGGGTTCTCCATCTCTTAACTAGGCATGCTCAGAGGCCAAGAATGCATTCCTAGACACTAATAATGACCCCCAATGTGGTTTATATTATATTTTTCATCCATGATGCCTTGGAGGTAGAGATCTCGAATTTGGATTGTATGTTGCCAACATTTATTATTAATGTTGCTTAAGGCCAAAATGAGCACTCCATCTCATAATTGAGCATGATTAGAGGTCAATAATGTGTTATTAGACATTAATTTCCACCCCAACATGGCAATGATCTATTTTTTAGTTAAGAGATGCTAGAAGTAGAGATATCTAACTTGGATTGCATGTTGACAACATTTGTTGTCAATGTTGCTTGAGGTTGAAATGCTACTTGAGTCAGTGCTTATCAACCATAATTCCTTTTCTATCACACTTATCTTGTCATCCATCTCATCTTCATCTTTTATCATGCTCACACCATTATTCATGGAATCCTCAACTAACTTTATTTCTTTAAATGATGGTCATTGAGAAGCTCTTGCATATCCATAGTCATGTATTATATCATTTAGTAGGTTATCATCTAATGGGTGTTGTGTTGGTTGTGATTTTGTATCCATATAATAACTTATTAAATTTGGTACATCTAAACACATAATATTTAATAATAGAACTTAGCATCACATCAATTCATAAGATCTACATAAATATGTGGTTTGTACAAAGGACATGAAATTATGTAGAGTAGTGGGAATAGGTGATTTTCAAGTGTTAAAGGTGGTTTATAGGTTAGTTCAGGTCTATGAGAGGAGATATGGAAAAAACATAGTCCGAAAAAATTGTAAAACCCTAGTGAGATAGGTCTACAAAAGAGTGTAGTTACTACATGAGATCAATAAGGGTCTTGAGATCTTGAGAAGAGTTGTAGTAGGTTGTGAGTGAGATGTTTGAGGTGTTACAAGGATCATTGGACCAAGAAGAGAAGGTATATCAATCATGGAAAACAATAATCCTAATTATGATTTGTAAGTTTAAGATCTATGAGGAAGAAATGTGATAAAATTGAAGGGATAAATGTTTAAGGTTGTGAGTGTAGCTGAGTTATATTGGAATGAGGTCTATATAAGGAGATAAAAGAATAAGTGATATATTTTAAGCCTAGTTAGGCCTAGTCCTTGAAGCCAACAAGGGGAAGTAAGTGGATAAGGTGGAAGAGTAGAGGTCTATGCTTGTGGGAAATTTTTTTTGAGATTCAAATGAGTATGATAAGCATGAGAGTGGGGTCTAGAGTAAACAGGAATGATGCAAGAACATCAAAGAATGTAACTTCCCTCAAAACTTGGAGTGGCTAAAAATAGTAATTGGTTTCCTGTTTAACATTATTTAAGGCTGTAAATGTGTGTAAGAGTATAAAAATGATGAGGCAAGGAGAACAGGAGTCTCGAAGAGACTAGAGCGAGTATGAAAGGGCAAGAAAATATCAAACATGGAGAAAACTTTGCCCTTTTGTAAAAATTTAGTACATGTTTATAGATGAGAATGATATGTATGAATAAAAGGAATGCCTTAGGAGATTATTGATATGTATTGAATCTTATATGCTTGTCTATTTTATTTGTAGAGTAATTTATAGTTGTTAATTCTCAAGTAAAGAAGCTTCTATATTTTTTAAACCATATTTGTAGAACTCAATCATAACACAATCAAGAAAGAAGAAAAAAAGAAGTCTTGGAGTACATTCAAGTGTTTGATAAAATGTTAAATTATTGGTAAAATATTATTATTGACTCATCACTATGTAAGGTTTATTATAAACATAGTATGTTGGAAGTTCATGCTACATCATCTAGATATACCATGTTACATGATCAAAGTCAATTTACAAGAACTTTGTTTTAGAAAAAAAGTAAGGGATCAAATCAAGAGTTATTAAGAATTTTAGTCTAGATTGGATCTCTTGAGAGGATGTTATAACCCTTAAATATATGGTAGTAACTCTTAATAAAGTTAAGAATTTATTTTGGAAACTCAAGATTATTTGGATATGGATATGGAAAGGGGTTATAATGTGAAGGGAAATAAACATATGAAGCTTAGTTGGGGATCAAGAACCCTGAAAACCTATTTTAGGCTTTCAAGCCTATGTACCTAAATCAAATAGAGTTAAGTTAAAGTGAGGAAGGAAGTTAAAGTGAGGAAGGAGAGTGTATATTTCATATTTTTTCATGGGAAAGATGGTATGGATCCTAAAAGGCAAGAGTATATAAAATGGTGAAAAGTGAGAAGGCTATTAAGAATAATGATGCCAAGAGAGAGGAATGGTGTCAAAGAAGATAAGAACCTATATAAAAAGATGATGATCACATATTAAAGTCAGTTATCATAGTGATATGTGAGAGAAAGAGGTTTCAAGCCTAGGATCTACATCAAAGAAGGCCTTTATGGAAATAAGAAGCTTTGAGAACATGAATTAAGCCTTCTAGGCCTTGTAGCCCCACTTGGGCTAAAGTGGAATATAGGTAAAATGAAGATTTGGGGGCTTAAAAAAAGGTTGGTTAGCATGTTTCAGGAAATGGTAGGAGGTTCTAAGCTATTGGAGGTGACTCTAAGTACATATGGAAGGTAGATGACAATAGGCCTAGATAAGTGTAGAAGGTGCATTGAGAGTGATATAAGATTGATTGCAAGATGAGAGTGAATAATTTAGAATGAGTTAAAGCTTGAGAGGTGATTGCAGTGAATATTAGAAGCTTGAAGAAGCATAAGAGAGTCTATTGAAAAAGTCCATGAACCAAGTGGAAAAGAGAAAGGAAAAAAGCATTGAGCTAGGTGAGTTTGGGATCAACATTGCAATCATAGGTGTTAGAGGTAGATGTTTTTTAGAGGTTTTTAGATGATCGTATTTTACTTACATCCTAACTTATTGGTATTGTAAGACCAATCCAAGATAATAGAGTATGAAATATTGTAAATAAAGGTTTGTGAAATATTTTGAAAGATATTCAAAATCAGAACAAATAATTGAACAATATATTAACATAATTATATGTACATTTTCCATGCATTTTAATAACATTCAATAGACTACAATGTTTAAAAAGTGAAATGTTGAGAAATATATATGTATATATATTATATCCATAAAATACATAAAGGCTTACAAAATGTGAACACAATACAATATTTGACATTAATGAGGCATATATGCAACATGCCAAACAACTATACATCAAGCTATATAAGCATACAACAAAATTTCATAACACTTGATCTCCTAATCATCAAAATTAATCACTCTTTTTGCCTTGCCTATCAAAGACTCTTCCATATATGCCTTGATCATAACTGAAGGTCTCTGAGTAGATTGACTACAAGTCATTTTCAACTATAAACTCACTTGTAGCTCCAAATGTTCATATGAAAATATTGTTAGAAATTATACATGTTAAAACAAAATACTTAAAAAATTAACATATTAAATTTTTCAAATCACACAAAAATTAATCATAAGTGAACTTACCACAATATGGTAGTTATGGTCAATGTGAGACTAGCTCTCAAGATGATTGATGATAGGTTCATGTTGGCAAACAAGACTATGAAACAGATCACTATTATGAGTTGGTGACCTGCTCCTGATAATGAAAGGCATAGGTCCATAAAACATATATACATACAAAATGAAAATTCAAAATTATCTCATAAACTAAATCATTGAAATATAATATGAAAAATTACAAATTAAATTGTCTAATTATACTACACCACCCCTGTTAATCATTTTGATAGGACTAGAATATGTCATCATAGGAGTCTATGTAGACAACTATTTTGAGCATCAACTATTTACATAAGTATAGAGGATAGTTAAAAAAACACATCCATATTTATAATTAAGCATTATGTAATATATAACTAGACCATGTACCTTGAAGAGTTAATGTGCAAATAAAATTATAGTAACAACACCTCTATTTGTTCCCTCCCTAATAGATGGTTGAGTATCCTCTAAGCTCATCAACTAACCATATACAATATCATTGTTATTCACTTAAACACGCGCACACACACACACACACACACACACACACACACACACACACACACACACACACACACACACACACACACACACACACACACACACACACACACACACAGATACATATATATATATATATATATATATATATATATATATATAATGAATAATAACATTGATTAATCATTATAAATTAAATTCATAAAGGTATAAACTGTAGGCACACTTGAGAAACACACATGCTTGTTTGGACCCTAAAAAATTGTGGTAACATAAAAATAGTTCAAATACATCAAATTACCTTTTAAATTATAAAAATATTTAAAATTTAACAAATCTATAATTTTCTCTAAAATAAGTAAAATATTAAACGCACCAAGGAAGTGGTAGGCAAGGTGACTAGATGAAATGTAGATGGTTGAAACATATAAATATCGATATCATCTAGGCTAATGGAAAAACAACCATGAGTGGACTGCATGAAATCCTCTTAGTCATCATAAGGTCTAGTACATGTATAACCACATTATTTTCATAAGTGAGCTTTTTGGGTAGCAATGCTAGATGAAGCCTCACCATGTCCACCCTCCATATAAGGAGTATGAGAAAATTGGCTTGTATATTGGATGAAGGTATTTGTAAACACCTTAATCACATGAAAGGTATCAATATCTATAATCTCCTTGACTATATAGGGTAGTGTTTTTTGGAGTTCTATATTGCACCTTAGCTAAGAAGAGAAATGTACAAGTCCTTTATTCAAACCCAGTCCAACATGGGATTGACCTAAAACCATGGGTGATCTAGTTACATGTCAAACCTATAGATTATAATGGGATAGATCCCTTGATATGAAAATGTAGTGATTTTTTAAGATCTAAATCTATCACAAGGAAAAGGGAAAGAAGTGAAAACTAAATGCAAAACTTGCTCTAGGTGGTGATGCAATAATTGATCAATGTTCCACTCTCAACTATTTCATTTGATGACTACTGATGAATCTCATTAAGATAAGGGTTAATAATACTCTTCAAAAATGTTTAAATCATAAGTATTTTGTATGAAGTTTGGGTAGAGACCTACAACTTGAAGGATAGAAAGGAAAAAGGTCTATGTAAGACACTATGGGCCTTTTGACACTTCAAGAGAAACCACACTAACTAACACATCAAAAAACCTACATGAAACCAATTAACCTAAAGTAAAATAGATTAAAGACATACTTATGATAAATAGACAATATACATACTATATATCAAACTTCAACCAAGTACACTTAGAATTCAATAAAATATGAAATTATCTTGTATTACTTCAAAAGAGTTACATAATGATTTTGGCAGAGATTTACTACACCCAGCCATGGGATGGAAAACAAGATCTCAATACATACATTTATAGAGATAATGGAATCTAAGAGAGAGTAATTTAGGCATAGCAGAGGTCATCAATGAGCCCAAAGTGGCATAGGTTAGTTACAGAAGCATTATCTCTCTCCTTGAGCATTAACAATCATTGATGAGTCCAAATTTTACATTGTGAAGGTTGTAAATCTCTCAATTTTCTTCAATTATTACTTTAAATTCCCTAAAATATCTCCAAATTCTTCCATTTATAATTTGTTTAATGCATATGAGGGAAATATAGGTCGACTTGGGTGTTGAGCAACCTTTGCATCAATATGCATGCCAAATGCTTCATGAAACTACCTCTAACCTATAATAATGGTTCCCATTTTGGTTTAGGCTCACCCAAATGATAGTTATAATGACTTAAAATTTTCAATCAATATCCTCATGCCACCTTCCACTCACTAGATCCTTCCAATCAACTTGATAAGTAGCCTTGTGTAGTTTGCTTTTCAAACTTCTACTCATATTCACTATGTTAGTGGTTCAATAGTTTAAATTATGATTCAAAATCATCTGATGAAACTTACATCACATTTTAAAGGCCTTTAGTGAATTAATACTGATGTATTTGAAGAGTTTCCCACCTATAACATACCTTAGCCTTGCATTACTAGGCTAAATATACTTCTTCATAGACTAACAATTTTGAACAAGATGATGAAAACCTTTCTAGTGAGTTCCATGGGTTGAAATAATGTTGGATATGTAGGACATGTCCTTCACTTGCCCCTTCCATGGTTAATTATCCTTTATTAGGCTCTACAACATAGAATTTAACTAAAAACCTTATAACTTTCTCCTCTCAAGAGGCCTCCATATACATTCTGTAGCATCCAATACCATGGACAGAAGCCCCTCTAAGTTTCTTACAAGGTTTAAGTGAGAAACTAGGCATTTCTAAGCAAAATAATGGAGTTTTAGTTAAACCTCTCTATATTCATTACTATTAGGGTTTAATGGAGGTTTTAAGGGTTTAGGAGTCTTAGGATTAGTTTTTCAAGGTTTGGGTTTGGGTTTATCAACTGATTATACCAATTTCAAACTAGAAAGCCCTCTAACCTCCCATGAACATATAGATTCTTCATATGTAACCCTTAAGCTATGGTAGGTACTTAGAAGTGATCTTTGTGTGAAGGGTTTGCTCTTTGGATGGCTTCTTCATATCTACAAGTGATAAAGTCCACTTTGGTGGTTTTTTTAAGGTATGGTTTTGCCCAAAGGGATTTAGAACAAAGAAATAATGCTTCCAAGGATAATCCATAACCTTTCAACCATTCAAACTATGATCCAATCCACTCCTTTGATGGCACACTCATAGCAAAACATGGGTATCATCTTGCCCGCATACATCATCTATAAACCTTAACATACATATTGGTCCATAAATCATTTCTACCTCATATATGAGTGGTAAAAGATCTTAGATGCATCAAAAATTGGATTTGTTTTCTTCACCATGCCAATTTTCCTCTTTGAAGTGCACATAGCTAAATATAATGAGGTTTACAACCTTTTGAATTTAGACCAGTCATGGAGGACAACATGGATACCTATAAGAGACTTATTCAAGTGTCTTGAGAGTCCTTATTCCTTTTCTAACTCATCTTGCATATGGATATCCTCTGCACACTAACCTTTGAGTTCAAACTAGCCTTTCCATCCCTCTTCCATATAATTATAACCCTGTACGTGCTAACCATGGATCCATGGTGGTTCTCAATGGGTCTTAGAGGACCTTAAAAGTGTTTTCATAAATGAAAAATTGCATTTGAATGGGTCTTGAGGTGAATTTTCACCATCATGTAATTTTTGTGCTTTATGAAGGGTTGGAGGTAACCACCATATTAATGATGGTTCATAGTGTATGGACATCCAACCCTAAAATAAAGGCCATGAATTTTTATGGCATCAACCCCCCATCCTACCATGAATGGGCTAGATTCCCATACAAAGACTCCATGGAAATATGAGCATCATAAATTGGTATTAGGGTTTGTTGTAGGCAAATTTCGAGTCCCTAATTTTTTAGTAATCATTCATACAATCTATCCCCCATTTCTAATCAAATTTCCATGAATTTTTATTACTCTGGGAGACTTAAATTTCCTTAGGAGATATAGATCAGAGGAGACATGTGGTGCAGTGTGTGACCATGTATACATGCCCTTTAAAATGCTTGTACATATGAGGATTGGTTTGAGCTAGTTTTTTAGGTGTTTAAACCAATCTTTCACCTTCCAACCCTTTAAATCCCTTGTTTGGGTCTAAATCATGATTCCACTCCTCAATTTTCCCCTTGGATGGATCACAACAACCTACAAATGCTATAAAACATCATTGAGGTCTATTTGCAAGACAGTCTACATGATTATGCTACTACGTCTTCAAGGTTTTTGAACATAAAGCTAAGTGTTAGACATTAATATAGGTTTAAAGTAATATTATACATCATTTCACCTTGAAAAAAAACCCTTAATGGACCCTAAGGCTGACTACAAACATCATATAAATTGGATGTGGATCTTACCCCATTATTTGCCTATACATATAAGCCTTAGTCTGAGAAAAAATAGTGACTATGTCCACTATTTTTCTCAACCAAGTGAGCATATTTGCATCTTCCTTGGGTCATGAAAACATTATACATTAAATTTGGGCATCTTTTTGTGCTTAGAATGGATTTATATCATCATTTTGGCTCAAAATAGCCTTAAACTATCTGCCAGAGATGCACTCAGACTTGCATCTTTGAATATGGCCTATAGCCTTTGATTTGAGGGTGTTGGTGATTTTATGAAGTGTTTTAAAAAAATTAGGATTATTACCATGTCTAGGTGATGGTCTTTTAACACTTTCTTCCCTCAAAACCTTTCTATCCATTCAACCTCAATATTATGTTTACACCTAATTGTGTAATTTTAGGACTATGATGACATCACCATGCCCTCATAGGGTTTGTGACCATAATTAATACACTCTAAATAATGTGAAAATTTTATTCCTTTGTATGGATACTATCTTTATAAGTCCACATGAGGTGGAGACACTAATCTAGGTTAGTGGTGTCACTTGATGTAGCTTTCTACCAAAGAGACTACCTGTAGGGTGATTTTGAATATGCATAGTTTAGGTATGAACGTTTAAAATATGATATAGTTTCCTCCACCATAATTTAAATTCCTTAGAATTTATCTTTCCTAATTTCCATATAAAACTTCATGTCTCAGATGGTTCCCACAATTCTTTATGAGATTTGTCTATAACAACCCTAAAGCTAGTTGTAGATGTGGTCATATAAAATGCAAAAATTAGTAACTTGAGCATAGTTAATGACACATAATCCTTAGGTCCCTATTTTTTACTCACATGACCATATTAGGCTTAATTTAACTAATTATTAATCATCCATGACGTTCTAGACTTCATTCAAGATGAGCCAGGACCATCTCTTCATGACTAATCCATCCTCCTAGGCCCCATCAACTTGGGATAATAACACCCAACTTAGACACTAGCATCATACCCTATGGTGTCTAACCTTCATCACTATTATCTAAGTTCATCTTAGGCCCTAAAAATCATTTATTTTTGGATCCTTAGCTTTAATCATATTAGCCTAACTTGAATTTATTTAACCCATGACCAATAGATCCATATATAAGCCCATTCAAAGATCATTTGAAAAGTGTTAGAAAATATCTTTCAAGCAAGAAAGAATATAAGAGATACCACTCACAAAATATTCTCTATTATCTACATATATCCAACCTATACACTTTCAAGCTAATCTAACTCCTTACACCAGTCCCTAGTCATCTCAAGCACACCTAGTTTTAGTATTTATTTCATTTTCTTTCACTATTGCACTAAAGAATCTTAAAGGGAGAACTACATATGGCTTGACTCCTCCTCAGAGTATTGATATGTAAGCAATGTGCCCACACATGGGGTGTGAATCTTAAATACACAAACCCCTTTTCCCTACTTGTCAAAGTTTTCATTCATGTGCATATAAGGCATAGACAAAGAAAATTAGATCCATAGAGAGAAATATTGATAGTGAGGCTTTGTAAATTCAAAAATAGAGTCTCACAGACCTACCAAACAAAACCCCAAAAGTTTAAATCCTCAAGACAACAACATCAAATAATGACTATAACATTGATGCCACTCCTATCCACTTTTGATGCTCCTATCCAATAAGAAAATGAAAGTCATAAACCTATTTGTGACATTGTCCCAGGCCTACATACAAATTTATAGACCTTGTCTCAGTTGGATCAACACAAAATAAGATAAGTTTAACTTTCTTTCACTACTATTTTTAGAAAAGCTCTATTTACAAATTTATTCCACAAATTAGTAATTTTAATTAGGAATATTATTTACTAATTTTATCTTGCTCAGACCCTTTAATTATTTAGGAATTAAACACTAATTTCCCTAAAAATAATAAATCATTTGGTGAACCTAACTTGCTTTGAATTGTGCATAAAAACCTTGAAACCCTAGGGTAAATTCCCAGCTAATTTTTCCCATAAATTTATAATTTTTTTCTTGAATATTCTAATAAAAAATTCATCCCAAATTTTGAAATTTAATAGTAAATTTTAAAATAATTTTATTCCAAACCCTAGTTGTATCAACTAACACCTAGTAATTTTCTAGTAATTTTCCAATCATTTTCTAAATTTTTAGTTACATATTAAAATTAGAAAATCTCTTCAAAATTTACAAAATTCATAGTAATTTCAAAAAAAAATCCTCAAAACCCTAGTTTCATCTACCAAGTCCCATTAAATCAACACTTTCCCATAAATTTTTGAATTTTTACTTGCATACTTAACTTAGAAATTCAATCTTAATTTAAAAAATTCATAGTATTTTCAAAAAATATTATTGTCAAAATCCTAGTTGCATGGACTAACACCTATTTGCTTCTTGAGGTATCACATAAAATCCTTAATCAAATTTCAAAACGATTCTCATTTATGTACAAAATTTTCTTACATTTATTGCAAATAACAAGGAAACCATAATGGGCCTTATCATGTACATGAATGATGAAGTCTATCATCTATTAGTACAAAGCTTCATTATTTGCATTTCATGCTTATTTTTCATTATATGGGATGATGTTAAGAAATTTATTCTTAAACATGTTAATACATATCTTACATCACCTCCCTTGGAGCCTCTATCCCATGTCGAGTCATGTTGCATGGTCCATTTTACTCTTCCCTAGGTTACTCTTCCTTTTTTCCCTCCACCACCTCGACCCATCTATTAACTTCACTCTCCTCCAATAGCCACTACTACTCCTATATAGATAGTAAATAATATAATTAGAGTTATTACTCGATGTGCTACCATGCCTCTTCCACCTAGCCAGGAGCCCTATCACCCTTTTATTCTTTCTCATACGAGGCCCAACCTACCCACACATGTAGATTTACATGAGGTATATGATATTTTTGATTAGTTAATAAATACTCTAGCTAAGATTTCCATGTTAGAATTACTTCAAAAATATAATTTCTTCAAGTACATTCTTTATCAAGCACTCACTTGGACTTCTATGCCCATTGATTCAAAACCTTCTTATTTTGCATCAGTGGTCAACACTTAAAAAACTATAGAAAATTCAAGTTCTTTTGAAAATAAGGGCATGCCTTCTTAGATAGTTATTGATCAAAATTTACCATTATTCATACAAGTTCAAGTCAAAACTAGTGTAATCAAGAGAGTTCTTGTTGATAGTGATTCTAGACATAATATATGTCATATAACATTCTTATAGGATATGGCCTTAGATATGGCATCAATATAAAAATCATATAAGAAAATTCAAGGGTTAGATGATATACCATGACAGACATTGGGCACCATTACTTTGGTTATCATGGTAGGACTCAAACCCCTCTATACACAGTTCTAGTTCATGCTAGGTCCTCTCCACTAATATATTTTACTTGGATGACCCTATATACATATTATGGGGGCCATTCCTTCTACTCTACATTGATGTATTAAGTTTTTCCATGAAAAATATATATACACATGTCTAGTAGACAACCAATCATTTAGATATTATCAAACTAAAAATTCATCTCTAACTATTTTTCTAGATGGCACACCTTATCTCAAAGTATATCCACCACATCATTGCATTTATCTTGATTAGATATATACATATGAGGTTAGAGAGACTATCACTTCTTGCACTCCTCCAATTATAGTCATACCTTTAGCTCCAAATATTACACCAATCATAGCAACTTCAACCATTTTAGCTACTCCATCAATCATAGTTCTAACACCTATTACACATACATAATCATTGACATTAATACCAGTAGTTCTAGTTGATTCCATAGTTACTTCATCAATTATAGATAATTTTGTATTATTACCATCCTTAATTACTATAGATGATGATACTCTTATATCATAGTCACCCTTTGTGGTAAATTATGAGCTACCATATATACATGATATTGATATGGATTCCCAGGCTTCTTCAGATGATGATAAGACACCCACACTCATTTATGACTATTTGTGTGGATAGAGCTTTACACTAGTTGGACCAAGAGAGTACCAAGATGACTCTAGAGCTATCATTCCACATCCTAAATCACTTTTAGCATCTCACACTACACTCTCAGGCTATACTCCACACTCATGACCATAGATAGATGACTTGTTACATATAGCTCACATGGTTACCTCTATGGATATAGAGATATTTATTTAGATTTAGGTAGGCAATACATAGCCTCAACCATAGTTTATGTTATAGATATTACTTGATCATGGATTGATCACATTACCTATAGTATGACATAGATCTTTCAGTAGATTATCACAATAGGATGGTCACCCATTTCATACTTTTCATAGGATTATAGACCATGATACAAATTCATGTAACATTTTATAGTAGAGATCAAATAAAATATAAGATTAAGGTATTATTCAGATTATAACACCATCAGTAGCACCAACTCCACTACTTCCACTAAAGTCATCTACTATCAGGGCTAAACTTCTCATAGCAGAGTTAACATCTCCACCACTAGAGAAACCTTCAATTCACCTTCTACATAACACCATGAACATAACATCTATAGCATATGATGACACTTATGATGATGATCTCAAGACATTTGATGATTACCTCAAGACATCTTATTGATTATCTTTACTATATCATGTATATTTCTAGTATAAGACACTTATAAGGCTTCTTGTTTTGAGGGTAGACAATTTAGGGTACCTATTCCTACCCTCAAAAGAGGAGGAAACAAATAGGGGTTTTTGTTATAAAGATCAGAGCTCTTATCGATCAAAGAATCTAGTTTCAAAACAAGTAGAACAACAACTAGTCATCAAACCACTCAAAATAGACAAGTAGATAGTTAAGATTATAGAATAGTGATTAGTTTTAGCCTAGGACAATAGAAACAAGGATGGACTATAGTGCTGGTGGCACTACTATCCATTTATAGCACTCTTATCTAAATATCAAAAAAATAGATTTTCTAGAAATAGATAGAAAGGTAAAATTAATTATAGTTTTGTTAGCTACAGTTTAGACAAAAATCAATAGTTTCAGTATAGTTTTACTCAAAGATATATAAATATAGGGGCATCCTGAAAAATATGATGGCTCTCACTTCCAATTTTAGATATGGTAGTTGGTATAACTTCTAAATCAGAATCCATGTTTCAGACACTAGTGATTGGGGGTAGTTTACATAACACCTTTTGCTTCTTTTCTTTTTGATTTTAGCCTTACCCAAGAATTCTCATTACTTACATGCCTTACTCCATTTTTAGGTAGTTTGCATCATTTAGAAGTGGCTTTCATACAATCCTAACCTCCACATTTCTTGAGTTTCTAAGTTCTTGAGTGGCTTTCACATAAGCCAAATTTTTAGTTTTGGAGTGGCTTTCATACAAGCCTAATCTCCATCTTTTCTGAGTTGGCCAACATTGGCCTATATTCCATTACACATTTAGCTATCCATGCCACATTGTTAGATTTATATATCATTCATGGGCTTCAAGAGCCATCTCGTATGACATACTTATTCATACTAGTATCAGTTTATAGCTTCACTTAGTGGGCAATGATGGAGCCAAAGGGCCAACCTTTGTATTCTTGAGCCAACTATTTAGAGCGATTGGAAACATAGTCTAAAAATCAATTAGCACATGCACAATCATTAAGCTTCACTCGGTAGGTGATGATGGATTGAAAGGGTTAGTGTTTACATTATTGATCCACTTTTGGGGGAATTGAGCAATTAGCTCTGTTCATGATATAAATTTTGGTGCAACATCATTCAACACATACCCAACACACTCAACCTTACTCAGAATCACAATGGATTCATACCTACATATCATGCTCTCTACTCACTATCTAGCATTATTTAGCATCACACAAGCTTCATGGGCTTCACCTTTATAGGTAAGTTAAGGTACACTTTCTATTTTCCTTTATCCTAGTATTTCATTTTATTGTATCACTAAAATAAAGGGAGGGGAATGTAATTATATAAAATTAAAAAATTGGTAACTTGCACATGGCTAATGACACCCAATCCTTAGGTCCCTCTTATATACTCTCATGACCCTCTTAGGATTATTTTCACTAATTATTAGTCATTCATGGCCTTCTAAACTTGATCCTAGCAAAGCTAAGACCCTCTCTTCATGACTAATCCATCACCAAAGCCTCATCAGCTTAGAATAATATCACCTAACTTAGACACTAGTGTCAGAACCTAAAGTGTCTATATTTTGATGCTATTATCCAAGTACATCTTAGGCCCCAATGGTCATTTCCTTCTAGATCCTTATCTTCAATCATATCAGCCTAACATGAATTCATTTAACCCATGACCAATAGATCCATATATAAGTCCATTCAAAGATCATTTGAAAAGTGGTTGGAAAATATCATTCAAGAAAGCAAGAATATAAGCAATAAAACTCAATAAATATTCCCTATTCTCTGAATATAGCCAACATATACTCATTCAAGCCAATCCAAGTCCTTACACTAGTCCCTAGTCATCTCAACCACACCTAGTTTTAGCATTTCTTACATTTTCATTCACTATTACACAAAGAAATCTTAAAAGGAGAACTACATATGGCTTGATCCCTTCTCATAGTATTGGTATGTAGGCAACATTCCCACACATGAGGTGTGAAGAACATCTAGTGCATCTTACACACACTAACCCCTTTTCCCTACTTGTCAAAGTTTCCACTCAAGTGCATATAAGGCATAGATGAATAAAATTATCTCTATAGGGAACACTGTTGATAGTGAGGCTTTGAAAATTCAAAAATAGAGTCTTACAGACCTATTAAACAAAACCCAAAAATCTCAAATCCTCAAGACAATAGTATTGAATAAAGACAATAACATTGGTGCCACTCCTATCCAATCATAAAACAAAATCCCAAAACTTGTTTACGATACTATCCTAGGCCTACACATAAATTTTTATACCCTATCTTAGTTAGATCATCATATAATAAGATAAGTTTAATTTTCTCTCTCTCACTACTATTTTTAGAAAACCTCTATTTACAAACATTTCATAAATTAGTAGCTTTAATTTGGAATATTATTTACTAATTTTATCATACTTATACCTTTTTATTATTTATTAATTAAACACTAATTTACCCAAAAATAATAAATAAAGGTGATTATTGCATTTTCACCCCACTACCATATGGCCATATAGGTCTAGCTTAATGATTTCAATGGTATGGATGGTTTTAATGTAGTGTGGGGGTCAAATTAAGATGATCGATCCTTCAAGAGGGTTAGGTAAATGGACAAGGTGATAGTTTAGACACATTATAATGGAATGAATATGACAACATAGTGGTAACATAGCATGATGATAGTGAAACTATAGTGAGATCCTATGCATGTGGAATGGGAATCAAAAATAGCACAAGACCCACCCAATACCAACCCATGTAGATCATTTTTATACCATAATGCATATACAAGAATACATAAAGTTTTAAAGGTAGAGGTAAGGTGTATATAGCCTCAAATTGAAACCTAGCAATCTTAGAATTACCTTAACATCTATAAACAAACCTTAAAATTTACAAAAATGTGATTGAGTGGTTTGAAGGATTAAAAATGGGTCTAAAAGGACTATGAAACCATTATTAAGGATTAGAAACATGTTATAAAGGAAAAAAGACAAGTCAACACCACTTTACCATTTCTTTCATATTCCTTGAGGTACATTAGAGTCCTGAAGGTGTTCTTGGACCTTACACATAGTCCACTATGCAACATTCTCCAACCATACTTAGACTAATCTCCATTAAGTGTTTTGAGGTAACCAGAGGACCATCAAACATTGAATCTATGTTAAAATTCATTGAGAGCCATGATACATATTTATAACCTTACAAACTTGATTATAACCCTTGATAGAGGCACCATCCTTTTTTTTTCTCAAACTGGTCTACAGACCATGCACAAACACTAGTCAAGGATATTGGCATGATATTTAAGCTCACATTTGTGGATTTAATGTTTAAATTATCATTTAAGGATTTTATATGACTTGAGAAAATAAGACAAATGTTTTGTCTCAGCAAATGGATCAAAATCTCCTTAAAAATATTGGTCCTAAAAGTGCCTATGTAGGTACAAAGGGTGTAGAATTTCCCTAAATTATTAATGAATTTTCATATAGGATAGGCCTTAAAATTATATAAAAAATACATGAGTGATTATCTCCTTAATCATACCTTCCATGGTCAAAATCTTAGACCCCAACTCTCCATTTACTATATAGAATAACCATGAACTTGAGGGGTCCTCTAAGTATGCCAATGAGATAAAAGTACAAGATAAATGTTTTTGGACCCATAAGTCACTAAAAAACTTTAATTTTTACTCCATATGATCTTTCTTAACTCCCCTTACAAGGATATGCTCTTGACTGAGTTGATCCATATAGTATAGATCTATATTATTAAGAAAACACCTAAAAAGTGCCATTTTTCCTATAAATATTCTTCCTTTATCGCTAAAATGTATCTCATTAGTGTTTTTCATGTAAAATAGGAGGTAAAGAAAACATTTAACTTAGTGGTACAACATGCAAAAGATTAAAGGTCAAAAATTGGCAGGTGTGGGCCCATATTTGAATAAGCATTGACTTGGCAATGATGGATCCAATTGAGGTATGAAACTATCTTATAATGATTTAATGAGGCTCATGGGGTCCTTTATATGTTATTTGGGTGATTTATTGGTCAATTAAGGCCAAAGAATCATCTTATTATGGTTAAAACCATTTACTAGGCTAAAGTACAGGGATTTAAAAGAGGCTCAACAACTAGATCACCATGTTAATACATATGGAGCACCCCAAAAAGAAATGAAACCTTAATTAGATCATATAAAATTCTCTATAATTATTATTGGAAGATCAAAAATTATCATACATCTTATAATTATGCATGACTAATGTGATTTTGGGCCTTTATCAAGTTATTTCCTCCATTTGCCTTCATTACTACATCTCCATCATATTGAGGACCCTTCAAGATGGATAAGGGTAAATTAAGCACTTTGTACATCATGAAATTACATGAATCAAACTTGATAGGAGGTACAAAGACTTACAAGGAATGCTAAGGTAGGTTTTAAATATAAGTTTGATCAATGACATGACTAATCAACTAAGTGCCAAGGTGGATCATGAACCTAGGATATAAGTTTGATCAATTTATAGGTATAGGACTATAAATCAACCAACATTTTTGGTGAATCAATTGGCTTGACTAGCCTACTGATCATGGAACCTATAAAATAGATCAAATCTACTCATGATGACTAGATAGATGAAGCATGACTATGACATAGTTTCTACCTTCATCTTGTACACTCTTGAAGTAATGAGATAAATTAAAACAATAGGAAAAAATTAAGAAAACAACATAAAACTACCTAAATAGTATAACCAAATAACAAGCATGACATTTTTAAAAAGGCACTTAGAGGTAAAAGAAAAACCTACCTACTTATGTATAATAAAATATGAAAGAGAACTAGTAGCATAATTTCATATACCTCTCATTTATGGGGATGGTAAGTATCTCTCCATTCAACTTAGAAATCTCAAAGACCCACTCAAAATAATATCAAATTTGGAGTGCCTTCCTGGCTTTTCCCAATCCTCATCCCATTGGAGGACTATATCACCTTGTTGAAAAGTTATAGAGGAAGATCTATTGTTAAATGACATCTTCACTTGATTTTTATTGGAAAACATAATGTTCATGGAACTATCCCTTATCTCCTCTATTTGTCTTACTTAATTCATCCTCACTTGCATAGCATCATCCTCTAAGAGCTCAAGTTACTAGGCAAGCTCTATTGTAAGATATTCAAGACATATATAGTCTTTCTTCTCTCCCATAGCCAAGGAGGAATGGGGAGTGTCTATTATCCTTCTTATGTGTCACTTTATTTTCCCATAGGGTGGTTTTCAATCTAGTATGTTACTCCTTCTAACTATCTTCCATAGTCCTTTTAATAATCCTCAATATGTTCTTGTTTCTGGACTCTGTTAGTCCATTACCCTATGGGTAATAGTTAGAAGATTTGATGTAGGAGCATCCTTATGCTTGAAAATTTAATTAACATAGGATTTTTTTTCCCGCCATTTCTTTATTTATCTTTAGTTTTCAAAAGTTGTCTATTTTCTAAATAAAACAGAACCGATATCTTCCTTTGATGATTTTTAAATCGGTTTGGGGGGATATCTGGCAATCGTTTTCCATTTGTTTTTGTTCTGTTGAAGGCTGTTGTAATTTAGCCTATTATAAGATCGGTTAAAAACCGTATGCTTTGTATGGAGTTTTTTGTTTTTGTTGTAAACAGGGGGGATAGCTGTTGGAAGGGGAGACAGGGAGACAAGGGGGCGCAGAAGAGGAGAATCCACATTTTTGATGTATAATTCCCTGTGTTTATGAATAAAGCAGGTGTGTTATTTTTAAAAAATTGGTTGGTCGCTATGCAAGCGTAATAATTACGCTGGGGTTTGAATGAAGTTGTGGCAAGCGTAGTATCTACGCTAGGAATTGAATGAAACTGCTGCAAGTATGATAAATTGCTGTTTAGTCTATACATCTCCAGCTGGGATGTTGTTCCCTCTTTGCCAGACATAACAGGCTAAAGGCGTGGCTGTCCCCTTCCAGCGCATACCAAATGCTTGTGTTTCAATTAAAAGGAAAAATTAAAGGATGGCTAATTCAATATATATTGAATGCTGGTTCGTGCTCCAAAACAACAAGTCAAATAACGGTTCTCTGTTCACAGTTCTGCCAGACTTTGGTTTTTGCAGGATATGATAGGGAGACTTCCCAGATATATATAGATATTGATTTCAATCTTTCAACAATTTGCCAACACAGATAAGGGATTTCCTGTTGACAAGTTAACTTCTATCCATTATTCTTTATATGTAGTTAGTGTCTGTCATTAGTAATACATTGTCAAAGATTATATATATATATATATATATATATATATATATATATATATATATATATACACATCCTGTTGAAATAGAAGACTGCATGAAATAGAAGACTGCATATATATATGTCAAATATAGATAAATTATCCCCTGTTCTGTTCATCAAGTAAAATTAAAAAAAAGGAAAAAAAATTTTGCTGAACATATATTTTAGTCCTGTTTACAATCTCATAAGAATTATGTGATATGTAAAAGTTTAATCCTGCAAACTTGAAGAACTGGAGTTTGCATCAATTTGGTATCAGAGCAAAGGGATTGTGATCCAAGCCAAAGAGAAGCAGAACTAGATTTGTGGACAGAAAGCAAGATGGCCATGAGAATCAGGAACAGAGGTAGAGCTGGAGGAAGGAGACCTGGAGGACAGGTTGCATTGGCAGAGGAGATTAGGAACCTGACAGCTAGGCTGCAAGACCTGGAAATGGCTCAAAGAAGAGGCACTGACATGGGTGAAGTCAGTGACAGAGAAGAGGAGCCACTAGAAGATGAATTGGTGGTGGAAGAAGAAACAACTGAGGAGAGGTTGATCAAAGCCATTATGAAGGTGAACACCAAGCCAAAAATGGAGGTTCCAATGTATGAAGGTAATTTTAATGTTGAAGAATTAATTGATTGGATTAATGCATTAGACAAATATTTTGAGTATGAAGGGATTGAAGAAGATGAAAAGAAAGTCAAGTATGCCATGACAAGGCTAAAGAAACATGCATCCCTGTGGTGGGAGATCAGAAGCTGGGACAGAATGGTAGCAAAAATGAAAGGTAAGTTTATGCCTAAAGATTATCAAGCAAATCTTTTTAAGCAATTACAAAATTTGAAGCAAAAAGAATTGTCTGTGAAAGAATACACTGAAGAATTTTATAGGTTGACTATAAGATCAGGTCACATTGAGGATGACACAGAAAAGGTAGCCATATACACCAATGGCTTGAAATTTGCCATTCAAGATGAAATTAGTCTTCTCATTCCTAAGACAGTTGAGGAGGCATATCAATTTGCCTTGAAAGCTGAGGAGAATATTGCAAGGAAACAAACATCCTTCTCAAGAGGAAGGGGCAGGTTCAACAGAGGTAGAGGATTTCAAGGAGGTAGAAGACAGCTGCAAACATCTCATGAAGAGGCCAGCAGCTCACAAAGTCCAAGAGGCAGCTATACACCAAGGGGAAGAAGACCATACCAAGGATATCAAAGAGGAAGAGGAAGATTCATGGGTAAATGCTTTAAATGCAACAAGTATGCAGGGCATAGGGCATATGAGTGTCCAGAGAACCCTTCTACCAGCCATGAGAGAAGTGTACATGTGATTGAAGGTGAAAAACAAAATGCAGAAGTTACAGCAGCTTATGAAGATACTCCAGAAGAAGGTGAGTCTCTTTTGATGAAAAGAATTTTATTAAAGCCAAATAAAGAATTTGTAGAACCACCTCAAAGAAAAACATTATTTAGAACCACATGTAAGAGCAAGGGAAAATGCTGTAAGGTCATTATTGATAGCGGAAGTACTGACAATCTTGTGTCAACTGAGATGGTCGAGAAACTAGGCTTGAAGAAGGAGGTACATCCTACACCTTATCAAGTCTCTTGGCTACAAAAAGGACACAAACTTCTGGTAAGTGAACAATGCAAAGTAGATATTCAGATAGGAACATATAAGGATCAGATTTTATGTGATGTCATGCCCATGGATGTATGTCATATCTTGCTTGGAAGGCCTTGGCAATTTGACAGGAAGGCCATACATGATGGAAGGCAAAATACATACATGTTTGAAAAGGATGGGATCAAGCATACACTTACACCATTGAAAGAAGAGGCTACTGCTGTTGTTGGACAGAATTCTAAAGTTTTGATAGTAAGTGGCAAAGAGTTTCTACATCAAATGAAGAAAGAAGAGGTAAACTTTGCTGTAATTGGTAAGCCAAGGAGTGTAGTCACTAGTACTAAGTTGATTGATTTGCCACTAGAGATTCATGAGATGTTGAATGAATACATTGACATTGTGGTAGATGATTTACCTGATGAGTTACCACCATTGAGAAGAATTAGCCATCACATAGACTTGATTCCAGGAGCAAATCTTCCAAACAAGGCTGCCTACAGGTTGACACCAAAGGAGAATGAAGAAATCAAACACCAAGTTCAAGAATTGTTAGACAAAGGATTGGTAAGAGAAAGTTTAAGTCCTTGTGCTGTCCCTACAGTGTTGAGTCCTAAGAAAGATGGGAGTTGGAGAATGTGTACGGACTCCAAAGCAATCAACAAGATTACTATCAGGTATAGATTTCCATTGCCACGAATTGATGATTTACTTGATTGTTTAAGTGGAGCTACATATTTCTCTAAGATAGATTTGAAAAGTGGTTACCATCAGATTAGGATAAGAGAAGGGGATGAATGGAAAATAGCCTTCAAGACTAATGATGGATTCTATGAGTGGTTAGTTATGCCATTTGGACTAACCAATGCACCAAGCACCTTCATGAGGCTGATGAATGAAGTACTGAAGGAGTTCACTGGTAAGTTTGTGATAGTGTATTTGGATGATATTTTGGTGTTTAGTCAAACTAAATAAGATCATTTGAAACATTTGAGAATGGTTTTGAGTAAACTACATAAGGAGAAGTTGTTAATCAATGTCAAAAAGTGCAGTTTTCTGAAAACAGAATTGATATATTTGGGATTTGTGATTTCCAAAGAAGGATTAAAGATGGATAAGGAAAAGATTAAAGCCATACTTGAGTGGCCTACACCCAGGAGCACATATGAGGTAAGAAGCTTTCACGGTTTGGCTAGCTTCTATAGGAAATTCATAAGAAATTTTAGTGGAATTGTTGCTCCAATGATAGATACAATCAAGGGTGATAAAAGAAGTTTTTGTTGGACTGAGGCTGCTGATAAGAGTTTCAGATTGTTGAAAAAGAAGGTAACTGAAGAGCCAATCTTGACCTTGCCTGATTTTAATAAACTTTTTCAAGTAGAATGTGATGCTAGTGGCACTGCAATAGGTGCTATTTTAAGTCAAAATGGGAAGCCTATAGCATACTTTAGTGAGAAGTTAAGTGATGCTAAGAAGAAATATTCAGCTTATGATCAAGAGTTCTATGCTCTTGTACAAGCTTTGAAGAAATGGAGGCACTATCTTTTGCCTAAAGAATTTGTTTTGTTCACTGACAATTATGCTTTACAGTTCATTAGCAATCAAGATAAGTTGAATCAAAAGCATGTCAAATGGATTGAATTTTTACAAAGTTTCACATTCACTATTAAGCATAAGAAAGGACAGTCTAACAAGGTTGCAGATGCCTTAAGCAGGAGAAATCTGATCATACAAGAGTCTCAAGTAAGTATTATGGGATTTGAAGATTTGAAGAAACTATATAAGGAAGATCCAGACTTTAAGGAACCATATGAAGCTTGCATGAATCCGGTAAGAGTTGAAAGAAGTCCCTGGATAGATTTCATGGTCCAAGAGGGTCTACTGTTTAGAGGCAGCCAGCTTTGCATTCCCAAGAGTTCTATGAGAGAAAATTTGTTGAAGGAAAAACATAGTGGCAGCTTATCAGGACATTTTGGACAGAACAAGACATTAGCACAATTGAGTGCTCACTACTATTGGCCAGGTATGAGTAATGATGTTAAAAAATTTGTTGAAAGATGTAAAATATGCCAATATGCCAAAGGAAGCAGTCAAAACACAGGTTTGTACCAGCCACTACCCATTCCAAATAGGCCTTGGGATTCAATAAGCATGGATTTTGTACTTGGTTTGCCAAGAACTCAAAAAGGCCATGATTCCATATTTGTTGTGGTAGATAGGTTTTCAAAGATGGCTCACTTCATTCCATGTTTCAAAACAAGTGATGCTACTCACATAGCTAATCTATTCTTCCAGGATATTGTTAGATTGCATGGATTGCCTAGAAGTATTATTTCTGACAGGGACACCAAATTTGTTGGACATTTTTGGAGAACCTTATGGAAGAAATTGGGAACACAACTAAGTTTTAGTTCAGCCTATCATCCTCAAACGGATGGCCAAACAGAGGTTGTCAATAGGAGCTTGGGCAACATCTTGAGAAGCCTGGTAAGTATGCATCCAAAACAATGGGATCTTGCACTTGCACAAGATAAATTTGCCTATAATGATTCTCCTAATAGAAGTACAGGATTGAGCCCATTTCAAATCATGTATGGAATGCATCCAAGAGGCGTGTATGAGTTAAGAAATTTAAGCAATATGGAGACAAGGAGTGCTGATGCAGAAGAATTTGCCAATGCCATGCAAAATTTGCATGAACAGGTAAAGAAGAAACTTGAAGAAAACACCCTCAAGTACAAGCTAAGGGCAGATCAAAAGAGAAGAGAGGTCAGTTTCAATATTGGAGACCTTGTTCTAGCTCATCTCAGAAAAGAGAGGTTTCCAAAGAAAGAATACAACAAGTTGAAGGTAAAGAAAATAGGACCATGCAAGGTGATAAGGAAGTTTTCAAATAATGCATATGAAATAGAACTACCAAAGGAGATTGGAATCTCTCCAATTTTTAATGTTGCAGATTTATATCCATACAAGGATGAAGGACAACCAGACAAAGAAACAAAAATAGAGGTAGATGAAGTTATCCAATGGGAGCAGCAACTACCAAAGAAAGTGCCAAAGGAGATTGAGAGTATTCTGGACAAAAAAATAGTTAAAAAGACAAGGGACAAAGAATATTTCCAATATCTAGCCAAGTGGAGGAATCTGCCAGTTGAAGATGCAACATGGTTGACTGCAAACGACATCCTTAAGCTGGGCATAAGCGAAGAAGAACTGCTAAAGAAAAACAACAAGTGAAGAACGCTTCTTTTGCTCCTTGGAAGAATGATGCAGGAGCATCCTTATGCTTGAAAATTTAATTAACATAGGATTTTTTTTTCCCACCATTTCTTTATTTATCTTTAGTTTTCAAAAGTTGTCTATTTTCTAAATAAAACAGAACTGATATCTTCCTCTGATGATTTTTAAATCGGTTTGGGGGGATATCTGGCAATCGTTTTCCATTTGTTTTTGTTCTGTTGAAGGCTGTTGTAATTTAGCCTATTATAAGATCGGTTAAAAACCGTATGCTTTGTATGGAGTTTTTTGTTTTTGTTGTAAATAGGGGGGATAGCTGTTGGAAGGGGAGACAGGGAGACAAGGGGGCGTAGAAGAGGAGAATCCACATTTTTGATGTATAATTCCCTGTGTTTATGAATAAAGCGGGTGTGTTATTTTTAAAAAATTGGTTGGTCGCTATGCAAGCGTAATAATTACGCTAGGGTTTGAATGAAGTTGTGGCAAGCGTAGTATCTACACTAGGAATTGAATGAAACTGCTGCAAGTATGATAAATTTCTGTTTAGTCTATACATCTCCAGCTGGGACGTTGTTCCCTCTTCGCCAGACATAACAGGCTAAAGGCGTGGCTGTCCCCTTCCAGCGCATACCAAATGCTTGTGTTTCAATTAAAAGGAAAAATTAAAGGATGGCTAATTCAATATATATTGAATGCTGGTTCGTGCTCCAAAACAACAAGTCAAATAACGGTTCTTTGTTCACAGTTCTGCCAGACTTTGGTTTTTGCAGGATATGATAGGGAGACTTCCCAGATATATATAGATATTGATTTCAATCTTTCAACAATTTGCCAACACAGATAAGGGATTTCCTGTTGACAAGTTAACTTCTATCCATTATTCTTTATATGCAGTTAGTGTCTGTCATTAGTAATACATTGTCAAAGATATATATATATATATATATATATATATATATATATATATATATATATATATACATCCTATTGAAAGAGAAGACTGCATATATATATATGTCAAATACAGATAAATTATCCCCTGTTCTGTTCATCAAGTAAAATAAAAAAAAAGGAAAAAAAATTTTGCTGAACATATATTTTAGTCTTGTTTACAATCTCATAAGAATTATGTGATATGTAAAAGTTTAATCCTGCAAACATGAAGAACTGGAGTTTGCATCAAGATTATTTGAGATAAATTTCATGTGAAAGAGGAAACCCAAAAACCTTTATATTATTTAAGGCTAATGAATTATCATAAATGATTGTGGAAGTCACACCAAATCTGGTCATAAGGTTGTCATAAAAATCTAAGACATAATTTTCATTGGCTTCTTTGAGGGCAACTGCTCCAACCCACCTTGTGAAGTTATTTGTGTCTATGATGATCCACTTATGTCCTTTAATTTAAGGGAGGTGTATCATTACTATTAAATCCAAGACCCACTACATGAAGGGTTATTATACTTGTATTGGTTTCAAGGGGAGGGCAACTAAATTCTATTTCCCAATGAACATGGAACAATTTTAACATTTTCTTACCCAAGAGTGTGCATCTATGAACAATGTGGGAAAAAATTACCCATATCTAATGATATTAGAGGTTGTGGTATTGGAAGTAAATTTACCACCATCTATACCATCATGGAATTATTCAATCAACTTTTCCACTTAGCATGGTTCCAGACACTTGAAAATCAGGCCTCATATGTCTCTCTTGAAAAGTACTCCATCTATCAAGACATAGGGTATACTTTACAACTTCAATTTCCTCCTTTTGGATATATCTAACCCCATGGGAAATTATACTAATTTAATAAAATTTATCACATCAAATTGAGTTATTATCAATGATGTCCCTAAGGTGGCCAAGACTATCCATGAGTTGATATGTATACATGTTTCTCAATGACAAAGTCTGCCTTAGTGATAACACATGGACCCTATTGTGTTTACTTTGAATGGCAAGGTAATGGATGTTTGTGATGTGTCGACCATGTTTTATGGGTCATATGAGGGGTAAATATTTCTTGGTACAATTTTATAAGTGAAAGGAATCCATTTGAATAATATTGTGAAGGTCTAGGTTATCCTAGTCATCTTGGTAGAACTTCCTGAGTAAGCAGTTTGATGACATCAACATTCCCATGTGTGAAGGTGTCAAAAGAAAGTGGTCACATGGATTTATTAATATTTGTTACTAGATCATGTTTTTAAAATTTTATGTCTTGAAATTATGTATAACAAAATTTATGGTAGTGTAAATTTGGTCTCCCAGGAAGATTTCACTAGTTTCCAGTCAAATTTGCATTAAAAAGTGACCATTGGAATTCAAATTTTGAATTCACAAAAGAAAACTAGTCTAAAAATTTTTGTTAATAAATTTTTATTATACATTAATTTCATGATAGTATAAAAATAAAATTGGTATATAACTTAAATTTCAATCAAATAAAAATGATTTAGAGATTTGATTAGTTATACACCTACATTTATTCTGGTTCAACGCTGACCAAGGGTTTGACTATCTTCTTCAAGCAACTTGATAAGGATGTCTAAGTTTTTATTGATGGTGTTTGGATGTTTAAATGTGGTTTATCTATTATAGAGTCTTATATACTCCTTTAGGATCATCTCTATGGATTTTTAAGGTTTAACTAATCCATCTTTAGTATGAACAATTGCTTAGAAGTTGACTTTTGGTTCGTTCATGGTGTTTTCATGTACAAGGTAAATAATTGATAGGTTTTGCATATGAAAATGTGTGTAGTGATGAATTTAATCACTTTATTATGTATTATGGGTAATATAAAGAGGACATATTTACTTTTAAGTGGTCTTATGTTCCTATTTTTTTCTAGATCAAGTGTTAAAAGGATGAATAGGTCTCTATGGACCTATAAGGACTTCTTAGGCCTAATTGAAAGATGTTATTCTTTAAGTGTGACATATAAAAGATATAGATGATATATGTAGGTGAAATTTATCTTATTAAAATATTTATATAAGCCTTAAGATTTAAGGTATGTCTTATATCTGACCAAGAATATGGTGATCATGATGGCTCTATAAAGAGCATAAACAAAAATGAAGGTTTATAGAGTAGTTAAAAGAACAAGATAAAAGTGTGGGAGTGATTATTATATGGATTGGAGAGTATAAAAGTGTGATTAATATGTGTATTACCTATATTTAATATTTATGATGTTATAATAGTGTTCTTGTAGTGTTGAAGATTGAGGATAAGTGAAGATGTGTAGAGTGATCCAAAAGGTTATTTTGGATGCATTAATTATGTGTGAAGGCTTGAGGAATATTTAATGGTTTAAGAGAGTTTATATTAAATATTTATCCATGTTATTAAAATTCAATCAGAGATTTAGAGGTTTTGATATCATATGGTATTGTGTGGGTTCTTAACATCTAGGATAATTGGGTGCCTATTCATGTTTAGGGGTTAGCTCTCCTTGTCAATTGTGTACTTCACTAAAGTATCTTATTTGTAAATATATTATAAGACTATAATCTAATTATTTTTAGACTTGAGAGTGGTTTTTATCCCCCATGATGGTTTCACACATAATCCATGTGTCATGTGTGTTGATCTTGCATAGTTTCCTTTGTTCCTTATAATAATTAGTTTATATGATTCATAAATATTTTTGTCGATTAGTTAAGATTTTGAAGTTTTTGAATTGGAATTAAATTAATTGAATCACTTATTCACCACCCCATTCTTATTTATTTTACTTCTAATAATTGGTATCAGACCCATACCTTCTTTGCAAGTTTAACCACTTGAAGGTGATCAAAGGTACAATGGGTAGTCATCAAATACAAGGTGGTTTCTCTACTAAGAAAGCACCACTACTCAATAGTTTCAACTATGATTTTTGGATTGCAAGGATAAATACCTACATGTCTCTAGGTTTTTCTATTTGTCAATCTATTATGGATGGGTATTTTACACCCCCTACTCCTCCAACTAGTGTAGCTAATAAGAAGCTGAGTGAGAACAATTATAGAGCTATGAATGCTATCATTTGTGGCCTATCAGAGGCTAAGTTTACCAAGGTAATACATCATAAGTATACCAAGTAAATCTAGGAAAAATTATAGATTATATATGAAGGGGATTCAAAGGCTAAGTTAGATAAATTACAGACCTATCGAAGATAATTTGAGGCCTCAAAATGAAAGATGAATATACTATGGCATCAAATATTATAAAGGTTGATGAGGTGGTGAACATGATCAAAGGTCTTGGAGATGAGATTAAATAATCTATTTTAGTAAATAAAGTACTAGTGTCTCTCACCTTCAAGTTTGATTCAAAAAAAATTGTTATAGAAGAAATTCATGATCTCACCAAGATGAAGATAGATGAATTTCATCGCATATTTACTACCTATGAGATGAGATTCAATGAGGACAAACCACCAAATAAGGAATAAACCTTCAAGGTGATCAAGGAGATAAAAGGAAAGAAGAGAAATTTAAGCCTTGAAGACATTTAGTTTAATGAACATCAACTTCAAGCCATGATTGCAATAAAATTGAATGTAAGATAGGGTAAATATGAAGGGAAGATTACTTTTAAATGTTTTTCATGTGGTAAAGTTGGCTCCTTTGTAGCTAAGTGCCTAAATAGAGTCAATTATGAACATAAGGAAGCTCATAAAAAATCTAATGAGGATAAGCACAAGAAATCTAAGTGTCTTAGCAAGTACAAAAAGATATTTAATAATAGACATGGAAATCAGGAGTCATATAAAGGCAGTAAAAGCCTTTACCATGAAGAAGGTAGTAACTCATATAAAGAAGGTAGTAACTCATATACTAAACAAGAAGGAAATATATTATATATTGATGATTCATCTCATTATTAGAATAAAGAGATAGTGTTCATGGTTCTTTGGGATGATGAATGTGAATGTTCCTTAGGTAGAGATATATTTTGTGGAGATAGCTTAGAGGAAGAACATGAGCAAGTCACTCTTGAAGACAAATATCTGAATAACTTGGAAGAGTTAAATCTTCTAGAAGGTAAGAATATAAATAAAGCATCCTTGATCAAGACCTATGAGGAATAAATTGGGTTCTTTGAAGAAAGGTTGAGAAATGAAGTCAAAGAGCATGATGAGCTCACTTAGCGTCTTGAAACTCAAGTTTATACCCTTGATAAAGAGGTAAACGATGAAAAATTTACTAAATATAAATCAAAGGTGGAGTACTTGTAGATGAAACTATATCAAGCTATGAGTAATCTTGAAACATATAATTTTTTTGAAAAAAGTGCAATTGATCCTAATGACCTATTAAGAAGTCAAAAGGTCTCAAATGACAAGTCAAGCCTAGTGTTCTATGAAGATGTTCAAAAGGATACGAAGATTAAGAAGATAGTGATGATAGATTAATACTAATCATGCTAAGGATATTGATATTAAATATAATAAGGATAAATTTAAAATTGATAAAAGTTCAAATCAAATCGAGTAACCCAATGCATTAAGGTATGATAACTTGTTCAATGGTTACTATTATTCTTGCCATCAGTTTGGACATAAGATCATTAATTTCAAAATAAAATATCCTTATAATATTTTTTAATGGAATTATGAACAATATAATGACAATCATGAATAATATCATCACTCAAGATAGTCAATCGGTCCATAAGGAAAGCATGACATCCTATGTTACAGGTGTCAAGGGATAGGTTATATTGAAAGGTCTTACAATGCCTTCATCAGGAAATCATATGATTAGGTGTGTGAAAGGTATAATGAAACTTCAAAGATTCATCATATGGCCTATGCACAAGGTATGTATAATAAAATAAACTTCATTTGTTTTAAGTGTCAAGAGAGAAGTCACATATCAAGGTTCTGCAGGAATGGTCAGAATTCTACTTCTAAGAATAACCATCATAACATGAATAAAAGGAGCCATAATGAATGGAGAGGCAAGGAGGTGAATGAAAAACATGTTAAAAATGGATTATTTATCATGAAAAAATAAGGTACAATTTCAAATTTCAAAGAGAAATCCTTATCTACCCAAGGGGACAAGAAGATAAAGCAAGATTTTGAGTTAAAAGGAAAGAATGAAGTTAAGAACCCAATCAAAGTCAATTTGATGATGAGGTAAGACTAAAATTTAAGTGGGAGGATGGATATATTGGAGTCTCATAAGTTTTGGAACCTTTAGTCACTCTATGACAAGGGGTTGTCTCTACCTATGCTTCTTATGAGACATCATTCATATGTAAAAGTAAGTGTGTGTGTGATATAGGTGATGAACAAAGTACAAAAGTATACATAGTATCTGACTGGTCTTTAAAACCAATGATTTTTTGGTATAGAATATAATATATTATGTTACCAAGCCTTGTGTTGATCATTATAAGGTCATTGGTTGAGGGGGAGAAACAAGTTCATGATCTTGCTCTATAGTTTTGTGATGAAAAGCTTCAAGAAATATGTTCAAGGACATTGGTCCTAAAAGCAAGTTTTAGTCAAATTTTGATGCTTTGTTTAGAAGTTAAAATCATGAATAATGAAGGCAAGGTTGATATGGAGTGTGGAAAGGACTTGTCCAAGTGTATTCCATGTGTTCAGATAGTCAAAAGAGTCATTCATGACTATTTGTTTAATTAGACCATTTTGTTCAATGTTCACTACCTAATGTGTGTTCATCTTGAAAAATTGATGAGTTTTAGGTCTATGAAGATAACCAAGGGTGGAAGATATTAGGATTTTATGTGTCCATGTGAAAAATGTGTTGATTAGAGTCATAAGTCTTCTATGATCCTTCTAAGGTGTTTTATCATAGTGATTATTGTGTACACAAGTTTGTATGCATAATATGATTGGTTTTAGGTTTCAAATGAATATTTGTGACTGTTCAAGATGAATTTTTGGCATATAAATTTGTATTGAATACATATAGTATGCTCTAGGTGGTTTCAAGCTTTGAAGGTATCTTGAGGTCAAGTTGAATATTTTTGAAGGCTCTCAGGTATGACAGTTCTTGATTAAGGGCTAGCAAGACAAAAACCATTTCATGGTTATATGGGTTCCAAAATGATTAAAACCTCAAAAATTAGTCTATAATCGTCCATTGTTGATGTCCACATGTGAGAGAAGTTTTAAGAGTTGGAATTGAACAAAACATGGTAAGTTGACCTTATTTATTTTTTATGCCTTAGGTTTTGCATTATATGGGTTAGTGATCTTCCCAAAAGAGTTGAATTCCAAGGCTACTTAATATATTGAAATGATGAAAAAGGTGCTTATAAATTGATTTACAGTCATCTGAAAGTGTATAATTTGTCCTATAGTTGAGCTTTTGTAAATGGAGGGCTAATTAGCAAGTCAATTTGTGAAGGAGCTATGGTGTAGAGGAATATTTGGATGATGATTCTTCGCGTACATTATGGGTAATATTATTTTAATCCATATGTGTAATTTTAAGTTAGGAAAGTGCATACATAGAATGTTATGGGCTCTACAAGGTTCAAGAAGGGCTACCAGGCCTCTAGTTAAGGCTAGGTGAGGTAAATCGAATTGTGGTCATTTTGTCCAAAATATCAAGGTTTTATTATTCTCATATGAGGTTTTTAGTATATTTTAATCATATTTAAATTTTTAATTATGGCTTGAATATCTATTAGTGATCATGGAGTTGACTTGTGAGAGAAAATTTGAAGGCAACTATGAAGTTTCATCATGGTTGGAGATGGTCTGAAGGTGCTCAAGGGGTGACTAAGTTTAGGAGACTTAGGGGGAGTCCCTCTAATTGTTTTCAAGGTGTGTTCACTCTTATTTTCTTCATATTTTGCATTTCTTATTCATATAGTAGTGCATGTTCAAAGATGAGTATTGCCAATGAGTAGACTTGAGGTAGTCATGATAAGGAATGGTATGCATAATGATCAGGGAGTTTATATTAGCTCTCAGATGAGATCCCTTATTTATTTTATCTTTCAAAACATTTACAAGTCCTTAGGATCAATATTTAATCCCACTTTTTCATTGTGTCAAAGGGGGAGAAAGTGTTTGTAAAGGGAGAAAGAGTATGTACATAGTTTTTTTTGTTGGATTTTAAAAAGTTTACAAGTGTTGACATCAATGACAAAGGGAGAGATTATTGAGGTGTTTTCACTTATTTCCCTAAGGTGGAAAAGAGTTTCAATGATTTTATATGTATCCATGGTTATCATGACAAAGTGTGCCTTAGTGATCATGCATGGACCCTACTATGTTTTCTTTGATAAGGTAATGGATGTTGGTAATGTGTTGACCATGTTTTATTGGTCATATGAGGAGTCAAGAGTGATTGGTACACTTTTGAAAGTGAAATTAATCCCTTGGAATAGTATTGTGAAGGTCTAGGTTATCTTAATCATCTTGGTAGAACTTCTTGATTAATTAGTTTGATGACATTATCATTCGCACATATGAAGGTGTCACAAGATAGTGGTCACATAGTTTTGTACATTTTGGTGCCTAAATCATATTTTTCAAATTAAATATATTGACATGATGTATATCAAAAGTTATGGTAGTGAAAATTTGGTCTCTCAAGTAGATTTCACTAGTTTTGATAGTCAAATTTGCATTAAAAAGTGATTGTTGGAATTCAAATATTTGAATTTACAAAAGAAAACAAATATGCAATGTGTTGTTAATAAATTTTTATGATGGATGAATTTTATGGTGGTATAAAAATAAAATTATTATATTAATTCAAGGTTAATCCAGGAAAAATGATTTGGAGGCTTGACTGGTTGTATAACTACATTTGTTATGGTTTAAAGTTGACTAAGGGTTTGACTATCTTCCACATGTGACCTGAGTAGGATGTTTGAGTTTTTATTAATGGTTTTTAGATGTTCAATGTGATTTATATAATGGAGAGTGTTTTGGACTCCTTAATGATCATCTCTATGTATTTTTTAGGTTTGACTAATCCATCTTCAGTAAGAACAATTGCTTACAAGTTGACGTTTGATTTGTTCATAATGTTTTCATGTACAAGGTAAATAATTGTTAGGTTTTGCATATGTAGATTTGTGTAGTGATGAATTTTATCAATTTATGATGTTTTAGGTTCATATTTCAAGGACCTATGTGATTTTTAGTGGTCTTATATTCCTATTTTTTCTTGATGAAGTGTTAAAAGGATGAATAGGTCTCCATCAACCTATAAGGGATTCCTAGGCTTAATTGAATGATGTTATTACTTAAGGGTGATTTAAAAAATATATGGAAGACCTATGTAGGTGAAATTTATCTTATTATAAGTGTGATATAATCCTTAATATTGAAGGTATGTTTTCTAGCCAACCAAGAAGATGGTGATCATGAAGGCTCTCTAAAGAGCATAAACAAAGATTAAGGTTCCTAGAGTTATTAAACAAAGAAGAGAAAAGTGTGAGAGTGATTACTAGATGGATTGAAGAGAAAAGTAGTGTGAGGAATATGTTTGTGACCTAGAGGTCATATTTTTATGTTATAATAATGTTCTTTTAGGGTTGAAGATTGAGGATGAGTGAAGAGGTGTAGAGTGATCCAAAAGGTTCTTTTGGATGCATTGCTTGTGTAGGAAAGATTGAGGAAGCTTGAAAGGTTAAAGAGAGTTACTATGCACTATTTATCCATCAGATTAAAATGCATTCAGAGCTTTGTATGTGTTGATATTAGAATTTTTTATGTGGGTGCTCAACATCTATGACAAGTGAGTGCTTGTTCATGCTTAGGGGTTGGCTTTCTTTGTGAAGTGGGTGCTTCACTAAAGTATCTTATTTGTAAATATATTATACAAATATATTCCACTTTTTTGTAGACTTTAGAGTGGGTTTTATACCCCATGATGGTTTCCCACATAATCCATGTGTTCTATATGTTGATCTTGAATAATTTCCTTTGTTCTTTTAAATAATTAGTTTATTTGATTCATGAATACTTTTGTTTATTGGTTAAGAGTTTGAAGTTTTGGAATTGGAATTGAATTTATTGCATCATTATTTCATGCCCCAGTGATTTAACTTATAACACATCATGTGTCTAATTGAAAGGTGTGTTTCCTATAGCTACTTATTGGTTATCATGGACTACCAACACTTGATCTTTACCTTACTTTAGCTTTGTTATAAGGTGATCACATAACCCTATACCCTTGATGAGATTTATAACTTTAACCTCAAAGTCATACTCCATGATTTTTTTTTCCCACCTAACCCTATTCTCATTAAGCTCTTTATTGAGTATGAAATACTTAATGCTTATGTGTACTACCATGAGTATGATCTTACTATTAGGACCATATTCATAAATTTCTTCAAAAATATCACTAAAACAAGCATATTATATTAAAAAATATACCTCTCATCATATCTTTCTAAGTCCTGATTAAAGAAGGCAATAGGTTATTCTAGGCCTTGATCATTCTACTGCATTAACATGGTAGAGATTAAATCTAATGTAGAGAAGGCATACAAGTATAATTATTTGTTAAAATTAGGATTAAGAATTTTAGGGTCATGATATATGGTCTCCTTAATGGCCTCAAAGATTATCTTACCTTATTTTCTCCATTTAATCTCCTTGTGTTTCCTTAACATGTGAGTAAGAGGCTTGACCAACTCTACAAATCCTAGGATAAACCTTCTTATAAAATTAATCTTTCTCAAGGAAATCTACATACCTTTTTTTTGTTTGGTTAAGGCTAAGGAAAGAATGGATTTAACTCTCTCAGAGTATATGGAAAGACCATATTTGGACACTACATGGACCAATAAACTACCCTCATGAACAATAAAGATACATTTTTTAGGATTCAATGACACTCCAAAATACCTACATCTTTCAAAGATTAGTTTCAAGTTAGCTATGTGGTCTCCTATGTCATTTAATAAAATAGTGATGTAATCAAGGTAGATGAACACCATGTCATTAATTAACCCCTCAAAGGTAAAATCCATTGCCCTTCAGAAATTTGCCCCTACATTGGATAGTCTAAAGGGCATCTTCATATATGCATAAGTGCCCCACTTTGTGGTGAAGGTAGTCTTATGCCTATCCTCCTCCTTGACCATGATCTGATTGTAACTAGAGTATCTATCAAGAAATTATAAATTCTACAATCCTACAACCTTTTGAATAATTTGGTCCATTGAGGGCAGTGGGTAGTGGTCTCTTAGGGACACCTTATTAAGGGGTTTGAATTCAACACACAAGCGTATTTCCTCATTCTTCTTCCTCACTACCACAATGTTTTCCACCCATGAGTGATGTTTTATGATGAAATTTATCCTTGACTTAATCATCTTGAATAAATCCCTTTTCATTATCTCTTCCACATTTGGATTTCCAGGGCTTCATTTTTGTCTCATTGGCTTTGAATTACTTTCTAATTTAATGGTGTGTTATGAAAGTTTGGGCTTAAAACCCTTCATATCCTTGTATTCCCATTCCCATTCATATTAATAATATTTACATAAGGCAACAAAGGAAAAACTCTCTTTTACTATGTTAATCTTTCCCAACTTCAACAACTTGTCCTTAAATATTTCTACCCTTTCATAATGTTCCTCCCTGGCTAAAATACATACCTTATCTTTATCCATCTGATCATCTTAATTTAAGATGATTTCCAATGTCACAATTCTTTTAGATATATTTTTATACCTCATGTACACTATCTGATCATAATATTGGTGTTGGAACTTACTTTGGTTCTTGTGGCAAAATTCTACCTCTTACATGAGAAAACACATAATTGGCTCATCATTATCAAAAACCTACCAAATCACCTCATCATATATTATAATTGGATTGAATATGAGCTTGATCTTGGCTTGAATTTGAAAGGGTTTTGACCCCCTCTATAATATCATACTAAGCTCCAATGGCTACATGCCTATCTACATGTTGGTTTTCCTCCCTTGGTATGGATTGTGTGTTGAATGCCAAGAATATTCTATTAGGTACCATACTCAGTTATTATAGGCCTTTAATTGATGGTTATTTACTATACTTATTACCCTTGTTACAAAACAAGCTTTCTATCACCCTTTACTTGGAGTTTGACACCTCTCCTTCTTGCTTCTTGCAAACCATGTAGAAGATCCTCATATGCAGTTGTTTTTTAGGAATAGCTGAATTGGAACCTTGTAACTGAGTATTATTTCTAATTTTATGGTGAAATCAACATGGCTCCATCCCCACTACCATTCTTTTATATTGATCCATCAAATAATAAGTTCCATAAACAATCTTCCTCTTGAGTTGTGTTTGTTAGGCAAGGTATAACAACACCTTCTTCATTCATACAATACACTGCTAAATATGCCTCAATGTTACTATAGGGATAAAATACATGGTTTTTAGCTACACATTCATCCAATTAGTGATATGATATACCCTCAATATGATGATTATTCTCCTATTCACTAACATTTTCATCTTCATCAAGTATGGTTTAGTTGACATTTACAAGGTTAGGAATATAGGGATCTAAATGGAACCTAAAGATATGTTTAGACCTAATAGTGATGCTAATCCCATACCTTGTCCAAAATACCATTTATGACCAATCAGAGGATTGTAACCCCAAATTTTTGTAGTGAAGTCCCTAGATAGGCATAGGGAAAATTATGGGTGTAAGTTAACAACCATAACATCTTGAGTATTGACATAATTTGGGAAGGATAAAAAAATAATATTAAAGTCCCTCAAGACACCTACTATTTTGTTAAGAGAACCCTCCAATTGTATAACACCCTTTTCATTAGGAGCATACTTAAGTTAAAGTTTATATGTTATGGATTTGGGAATGACTAAAGTTGATGTACCAGAATTTATCATGTAATAATGAATAAGATAGTCCCCTATATTGACTAAAAAGTAAAATGGAGGGTATTAACAACTTTAGGGGGTTGGAAATCATCATGATCTTGAAATTAATTAAGAATTTGAACTTGAATAGGATAACAATTATTGACAAAAATAATGCTTACCTTGTCAGTTGTATTGTTCACATGAGAGATCTTGGAAATATCATTTTGAAGGATGTCTTTCTACCCTAGAGTATATATTATGTAGATCTTCATATGGTCCATAATTTTGAATGGAAAACTAAAAATTTTGGACTACATCTTATAGGTAGCAGTGTCATTTGACACTTGAGTGATTTGAAGAACAAAACGGACCTTCTACTACTACCCATGTGGCTAAGGTATTTATTGAGTTGAAGGGAACTTGGTGGCTATATTATGAGTAGAAAGATATTGGGTGACTTTTGGAGGTGTAGACGAGACCTTTGGCCACCCCAAACTATCATCCATCATCCTCACTTTATCCCTTGTATTGACTACAATTGATTCATCTACCTATTATGAAGTCTACCCCATATTTGTTGCCATATATTTAAATATGTGATCTCCCTCTTGAAAATTCATGAAAGTGGTATCAGTTGGTGCCTTTCACATATTTATTTGGTATTGGTTTGAAACATTTGATGGTGTTATTACAATCAAATCACCATGATTCATTGGGGGACCTTGTGGTGGAGGAGCCATTGTATCATGGCCTTGAAATAGAGGAGCATACTACTAACTAAGATCCTGATATGTTTATCCACTTGTAGCCATTACCATCTCATTGGACTACCCCCATGATTAGTGATATTTTCCTTCTTCTGGAAGGTTACTTTATGTGTGTACCAAATATCTTGAACTACTTTCAAAAATGATATTGTAGCTATTATATGGCTTGGCTTGTGTGATTTGACCTTTGGCTTATTGGTTAGATGGATAAGGAGGCATGCGTAATAATGAAAAGGATATTAAACTTGGTATGGATTTTGGTATGGTCTATATGAGGTCTATTACTACCTCTTTAAAGCCACCAAATTATTATTTTGTGCTTTCAAAAAGCCTTCAATTTTCTCAAGCCTATCCACTTGGATATCATCTAATTGCCCTTGATTGTTTGGTGCAAGCAAAGGGGTAGTGGTCAATGGAGTAGGCTATAGTTTAGGAAAGAGGGTCATGAGGGGTCTTGGCATGAGTTTACCTACTTTTATTAAATATTTTCATGCCCTTATAAATATCTCATAAGCTTCAAGCAGAGTTAACCCACCCATAGATTTAATCATAACTACACCATCTGAGTTTAAGGCTCTTAAGTAGTAAGTAAAATCATAATGGTTTGTGGGATTAATGAGGATAGGGATTCTATCCCAATTTTTTTGTAATCTATAGTTGAGATCAACCATATATTATTGGGGTGCCTTCTTAATTGAGGTGAGCTACTCTACTAGTGACACATGGTCACTCCTATCTTCAAAATGCTTACAAAGACATTCACCAAAATCATTCCCAAGTATTTATTAATGTAAGAGTTAGACCCCTATACCATTATAGGGTTTTTCTTTTCAAGTATGTGTCTATCAGTCTCATGGCTACATTCTCTTGGCTAATATTATGCACTAAGCAAAGGTTTACAATGTTAGCTATGTGCTCTATATGAGTGGTGGAGTTTTCTCCTATAAAGTATGGTAAAATATTAAAGTAGGTATTAAGGATATCATCATATTATTTAAGGTTAAGAGGATTACCACCATTAAAGGGTACAAAAGCTTATAATCTAGGTGTTGCCATTGGAATTGATGGAATTTTAAGGGACTATATATGGGTAAAATTTGTAGAGTTTGGAGATGTGGTAGAACTTGGGGGTGATAAGATGGGGTTTGAAATAAGAACCCTCTTCCTTCCTATAATTTTTGACCAAATTTTGGCCCTTTAGGCCAAAATATGGCACCCTTATTTGCAAAAAATGATCTAAGTCTATATCTTTGGCCAGGTCCAATACCTATCTTTTCCTTGAAATAAGTGTTCTTTGATAAATCCCATAGAAAATGTACAAGTCTATTCCTTTTGAAAAGTTCAGTTTTAGTCTTTGCTAAGCCTTTGCCAGATTCTTTCAGGGTTTTATTTTAAGCCTTTGCCAAATTCTTTTAGACTTTTTATCTGAAGCATTTTCCTTAAGTGTATTTCTTTCAGACTTTTCATTTGGCCAAGTAATGAATTCTTTCAGACAATTTGTCTGAGATGAATCTCCCAAAGACAAAGCGTTGAATAATTTTAGATAAATTATTCATGTAATTTTTTTAAAGGTACTTTGCAAAAAATTTGGAAGATATCTGCAAGCCAAAAAGGACACTTTCAAATTTTTTGAAGGGTATATTTCAACTTTTCCAAAGGGTATATTTCTACTTTTTTGAAGGGTATATTTAAACTTTTTCGAAGGGTATGTTTCATTTTTCCAAAGGGTATCCTTTGTTGGGAAAATTATCCATGAAAATTTTTCAAAGGACAATTGTAACTTTTCCAAAGGTCCTTTTCAAGCTAAAGAACACTTTCAATTTTTCTAAAGGGTATCTTTTTTCAAGAAAATTGTCCACAAAACTTTTTTGAAGGACACTTGCAACTTTTTCGAAGGACCTTTTCGAGCTAAAGGATCACTTATAACTATTTTGAAGGGCATTCTAGTTTTTTCAAGAGTCATTTCCAAAGGCTAAAAGGTAATTTTTATAAAGTATGAAGGTCATTTCAGCTTTCCTAAAGGGATGTTTTCAAAAAAGTCCAAAATATTGTTTTCATGGGAAGGTGGACTATTACTAAAAATCTAAAGGGTATTTTTTTCCTTTCAGAAGGTCATTTCCAAAAGCCAAAGGTCCACTTAAAGAAACCCAAAGGAGCATTTCAAAGGGCCAAATAGAAAGCCTGAAGGAATGAATTATTTTAGAAAACTTGTTTGATATAAAAGAAATAAAAGGTTTCAGACAAAAGTTAGAATAAAATGCCTAAAGGAGTGACGACTCGTAAAACATCAATTTTAGACTATAAAAACTAGTTGTTGGAGTTTCAAAGAAAAGGCTCAACGAGAACCTAAAGGCAAAGATAAGAGATAAAAAATGGCAAAATGTAACTATAGCTTTGGTTTAGTTGTAACAAATGTAACTAATGCTTTAGTTCAATTGTAATTCATTGTAATTAATCCATTTAGTGACATGGCATAGGTCACCCAATTCTCTCTCATGAAAATGTAACTGATTCTTTCAAGATGACACATGTCCAAGTGACCCTTGGAATTCCTTTAACTACTTTACCTCTCAAGGCTATATATATGCATTATCTTGACTCATTTCACATCCTTTACTAGTTATTGATAAAACTATGGCCAGATTTGTACTCAAAGAACTCTTAAATAAATATACAAGTGTTGTTTCCACTCACATTTTGTAACATTTAGTAATGACTTGACTCTTTTTGGTCCAGTCTAGTGAAAGATTGCATTTTTATAGCTTGTACTCTTGATGGTCTACCAATTTGTAGAAATAATATTATTACAAGTCTTTACTAGTATTCTTTCTTAAGTGATGAGATATATTAGATGTGATTCATGACTATATCTTTCTCTAGATCATTCATTTCCTTATTAATAAGAATATGCCTTCTCAAATCTAGCATATGAAACATTGATGTAGTAATAAATCATGATTTATGAGTCTTGTGTGAAAAATACCTTATTCTATCTTTAAGAAGTGGTTGAAATCAATAGGAAAGATAGTATACATTGGTGCATCACCATTTTTTTCTTAGTTATTTTTATTTACCCTTTTCATACACAATTGATAGATTAGAGAGAGTTTTAAAGGTGCATCAAGGGGAGCTAGCCCCTAATCTAGATATTCATCTCAAATAAATGATCACCCATAGCAAGAGAGATGATTCCATTTTTCCATATGTATGAGGAGAGATGAACATCTCTTCAAGGGTGAAAATTCAAGCATCAATAGTTTTTGGCATGCCCGGTGGGACCTCTAAGTCCTAGAATATTGTTTAAGATTAGTGTTGATCTTAGCATTATTGAAGAGAAAGAAACATCTACATTCAATACCTGGAAACTCCATTGAATAATTTAAGTCTTTATTTGACAATCAATTCCTATTTTTTATGCCAAAGGTGACCACTAGGTCTGCTACTAAAGGTGTGCCCTTCGAGTTTGTGGAATTACCTCTATATCCCACCAAAAGGTATAAATTTGTAACAATTCATCCTTATAAAAGATATTTTGTGTTTAAAGCTTCTAAACTTGTTTTACATTCCATTCCTAACACCCATAGTGATCATTCTAAAATGTCTATAAGATAACATTTTGTTCCTTTCACTGGGGCATCTCCCTTGCATCTTGCCCAATATGATCAAATTCTAGTAACAACCCTCAAAAGTGTCCCATATTTTTGTGGAAATGGTACAATTACTTCCATTAAGCACATTCAGAATATAGTAAACTTTTTTAATATCCATAATATTACCTAATAAAATGTAGCTATTAGGTTATTGTCCTTGTCCTTTAAATGAAATGTCTTGGATTGGTATGGTACCCTACCTATAAATTCTATTGGCTCATTGGATGAGTTGGTGACCCTATTGACTAATAAGTTTAGGTAAAAGAGTGATAACCTATCTCTAGATGATTAATTAACCACAATAAATAAGGCACCACATGAATTCATGCAATATTTTAATACTAAGTTCCAAAAACCTCGGGATAGAATCCCAATTCTTATGAGGCCAACTATAAACTATGCATTTGTGTACTACTTGAAAGCATTAAATAGTGACATTTCTATGATGATTCAATCCATGGGTGGAAACACATTCCCTAATACTATGAAATAGCTATAAATTCTAAGAATTTTCTTGTCCAAGCAGGAAAGATAGCTCCTAGACCTCCAATGCCACTACTCTCTTATTTGCATTCTCCTAGCCAAAGTGTATTGCCTGCTTTATCACCTTTGCCTGGTCAACAAAAATATACCATTACCCCTACCAATGAAATAAACCAAGTCAAATTTTTTTTCAAAACTGTTACTAATGCACTATTTTCTCTCAAAAGGCAACAATCCCAAGGTTAGAGGTCATATCAATCTTACAATCAGTTTGGACAAATAAACAGATGTTCTTTTCAAGGAAATAATCAAGGACAAGGCCAAATTACCCATGTAAATCCTTACTAAATATATAATCCTAGTGATCCCTCATCCTCTAATGTCCTTATCCCCACTCAAAACAAATTGGTCCAATAACAACCCAACTATCCACCTTTTGAACATGGTCAAGAACAAGTTGTTTATGCCAATGAAATGCAAAATCAAGACATGGCTACACAAGGTGATCAAACATCTCAATTTTCAAATTCTGAGATGCCAATGCAATTTGAGATGGAAATAAAGTAGGTTTAGTTTTACTCCACTCTCATGAATCATTTAGAGTGTGAGTTTTGTGCTATTATTAATTACGTGGGGAATACAAGCAATCACAATACTAATGTTACCTCTAATACTGCGTCTAAAAAGATGGTAGTCGATGAAGCTAAAGGAGATAATCAAGGAACTATTTTGAATCCTACATCATCTCCTATGGTAATTGGGTCTAAAACAACTCCTAAACTACAAGAAAACTATAGGAATCCAAATTTTAGGCCAACTACTACAACTCTAACTACACATGCTACATCACAAAGTACCAATGTTCATAAAGAGAACCTAAAGGTGAGTAATCCTTCCATCAATGTGGTGGACCAGATGAAGAAGATTCATATGAATATTTAACTAAGTTATTCTCTAACATTACTAAGGTAGAAAGATATACTTCAAAAATAATTGCATGGATTGGGCAAATAATCTAGCCCATCTAAAAATGACAATGTGGTTTTGGTCAATAGAACTCAATCCATAGATGGTCACGTGAAGAAAGATGAGAAGAATCCCCCTTTTTACCTATATCTAATTATTGGTGATATTTTGGTTCATGATATAATCATAGATATTGAAGTGATCACACATCAATTATGCCCAAATGTATAGTAGATAAGTTAGGGCTTAAGCATAAGCCAATGACTAAAGGAGTTTTGCAATTAGATGGATCACTAGCCAAGACCTTAGGGATAGTGAAAGGTTTTAATTTGAACCTTTATTCTTGTTTTACTTTTTTGATTAATAGTATTAGATTTACCACCCTATTTTTCTCTTTGCTTTTTAAGGGACTTTACATCTAAGATAGGTGGATATTTGGTAGCCAATTGGTTTTACATGGTGTTTAGAACAAAAAGTGACACTAAAGTGAAGATTGAGTTAGAACCTACTCATAAAAATCACTTGTAACTATATTCACCTAAGGTGGAAAATGTTAAATATGCCATCATTGATGAAGTGGAGCCTCATGTTGACCAATTTCCATCATCTTCCCTCGAAGGAGTTTCTAATTTTTCCTAGATCAATGGGGAGATGATAACTATGAGCATGATCCTTACAACTTTACTGAAGAATATAGTATTGGAGTCAATTATATGCATGAGAAGGGATATTTTATGTCTAATTTTATGAATCCAAGTGAGGATGTGAATGTATTTTGGTGGATATTCTTTGATGGGTCTAAAATCAAGGTGGGGGTAGGTGGTGGAGCTATGTTGGTTTCACCTTCAAAGGAAGGTATTTTGTAGCCTTCAAATATGAAATCTCAAGAACTAGTAATGTGGTAGAGTATGAGGCATTTATCTATGGCCTTGAATGGGTAAGGAAAAGAGATGTCAAGCTTGTTGTGAATCAAGTTAGAGGGTAGAATTTGACCAAGAACGCCTTGATCAAATACTATAAGCACATAATTCGGGATATTTTAAAATATTTCATGGCTTTTAACATCATATCTATTCCAAGGGAATACAATAATCATAGTGATAGGTTGGCATCTATTGGTGCTCAAATTGCTGTTCTAAAGGGCATAAAGGAAAACAAAAACTAGTTGCATCTAAAGGTGATTGTGAGGCCATCCATACCAGACAATGTCATCAAATAATAGGTCTTTGATAGTTACCATAAATTATCTATTTTTATACAATTAGAGGATAATTTTTCTTTCAATAATTAGTCTAAAATATAGAAATAATATCAATGGTGGATTGTTCAATTGAAGTCCAACAAGATTCCTAAAGGATTAATGACTCTTGATAGCATTTTCAATGAGGATGACCAGCTCAAGAATGAAAAGTTAGGCACTAAGCAATAAAACTATGATAGTGTATAAATCTATAAATACAAGCTCTTTTCACTTGGGAAGGTATGCACTAGTCAAGAGAGGTATGATTTCATTGAACCATGTAAGGAGTTTAGTGATATTTTTTCATGGGATTATAGTGATTTGAAGGGTTTTGACCCAAGATTGCATCAACACACCATAGAGCTACATGAAAACTCTAAACTCTAAACCAAATTGATTGAGTCCAAAATCATCTTTCCCATTAAGTATTCTTCTTGGTTGGCCAACTTAGTCCTTATTAGAAAGAATAATTGGGAGATCAGATTTTGTGTGGAATTCAAGGACTTGAATAGAGTGTCTTTGAGAGATCATTATCCCCTTCTTTCTATGGATCAAATTCTACAAGTGGTGGTAGGTAGTGAGAGGTTTTCTCTCCTAGATGGTTATTTTGAATACAATAAAATTTTAGTGACCAATACAAGACATCCTTCACCACCAAATGGGGCACATATGCCTATAGTAAGATGATAATTGGATTGTCAAATGATAGAGTTACTTTTTAGTGTGTAATGTATATGGCTTTCCAAGGACTAATCAATGACATTATATTGGTATATCTTGATGATGTGATAATTTTGTCCAAGGAAGCAAAAGATCATTTGAATCACCTAAGATTAATTTTTGAGAGGTGTAGAGAGTTTGGGATCTCTATAAATCCAAATGAGTGTGTCTTTATTGTTCATGAAGGTAAAATATTAGGCCACATTATTTCCAAGAAAGGTCTATCCATTAATCTAGAAAGGGTAAGTATCATCTTGGCATTGTCTTTACCTAAACACAAGAAGGGTCTACAAATATTCTTTGGTAAGATAAATCTCATTAGGAGGTTTATTCCCAATTTTGATAACCTAGTCAAGCCTTTGATCTCCATAATAAGGAAGGATGAGATATTCACTTGGACAGGAAGGAGGAAAGAAAGTTTTGAGGAGATCAAACAAGCCATTGCCCAAGTTCCTACTCTTTCAAGTCTAAACCTCTCCAATTAATTCAATTTATACACTTTTGGGAATGAAGAGGTAATATATTCAATTCTTACTCAAACTAATGATGAAAATTTTGAACAACATATTGCCTTCTTTAGTCAATGTTTGGAAGGCTATGAGATAAGGTACACATATATTGAGAATCAAGTGATTTCATTCATAAAGAGTTTAAATAAATTTAGGCATATGTTATCTAATAAAAAGATTCACATTTTTATTCCTCATCCTAATGTGAAAGATTTTCTATTCAGTAGATATTTGAATGAAAAAGGGCAGGTTGGATCACCAAAGTGATGGAGTATGATGTGGACATCAAAACAACTAAGATAGTGAAGGGAAAAGGACTATGTGATCATCTTGCTTCAAAATTAAAATAGGAAATAGAGGTTTTTTTGATACTCCATTATGACCCTACAATATTTGTATCTTCAACCATGCGTATTTGGACACAATACATGATTCACTTCCTTCAAACTAGTGAGTCTCTATAAGGCCTTGATAGAGCTAGAAGAAGATATTATAGGTTGTAATCTATTTCCTATGTACTTGTTGATGGAGGGTTATTTATAAAGGAATTTTCAAGTGTGTTGTTTAGATGTATTTATTTGGATTAGATTTATAAAGTGTTACATGAGTTTCATGATGGACTAACTGGTGGTCACTTTGCTCCAAGAACCATAGCTACTAATATTATGAGAGTTGGCTACTTTTTTTTCTAGCTTGATTAAGGACACTCATGTTTGGGTAAGGAAATGAAAAAAGTGTGCTCTTTTTTATGAAAAAAAAGGTAGCTACCTTGCCTCTTCATATAATCTAGGTTGAGCAACCCTTCATGCAATGGGGTTTGGATTTCATATGTCTAATAAATTATCGTTCTAGTGTTGGTCACAAGTAGGTGTTGATATCCACTATTTAGTTTACAATATCTGTGGAGGCCATATCTCTTAAAGAGGGCAATGAAAGTTTAGTATTGGACTTCTATGAAATTATAGTAACAAGGTTTAGAGATCCTTCTACAATAATTTTAGATAATGCATTAGCCTTCTTAGGAATAAGGACAAGTGAATGGGCTTTGATGCATGGCATCTATCTTATCACCTCCTCCGACTAATATCCCTAGGGGAATGGACTAGTTGAGTCCATAAATTATAAATTCATTAAAATTATAAAGAGGATAATGGAGGAGAATAAAAGGACTTTGCATACCAATTTGAAGACAACTCTTTAGGCTGATAGGATCACCCCAAAGAGAGCAATTGGGAATTCACCATATACACATGTCTATGGAAGGGAAGCCAGACTTCTTATCTCACATGAGTTACCAACTTTGGACCTCACATATCAACTACAATTGATGGATAATTAGAGCATTGAAGTTATATTATGTGAGTTGATGGAGCTTGAGGAGATAAGAGATCAAGCTATGCACACCATGACTACTCACCAATAGAAAACAAAGAAGTATTTTGATAAGAAGTCCATGCCAATGATTTTTAGAAAAGGAGACATTGTCCTAAAATGGGATGAAGATAGGGCCAAAAATAGAAGGCACAAAAAACTTGATGCTTTGTGGAGTGGCCCATATGTGATCACACATTGTAAATAACACAATGGTTTCCAACTCTCAAAGTTGGATGGAGAGGAGCTACATATCCCAGTCAATGGGATATATCTAAATCATTATTACTAAAGTTTTTTTCTTTTGTACATATTTCCTTGTTTTCCTTATGTTCCCTACGTGCTTATTCACATGTGTGAGTTTGTCTTTGTCTTGTTTTGTGTTGTATTTTCTTGCTCTTGTTGTTGTTGTGTGGTGTGTTTCCTTGTGTTTTGTTTTAGCATAATCCTTTTTAGTCATATTCAAGAATCCACTGACTCCATTAGACCTTAGTTGGATAAGGCTATTGGTTTGGTCAATATAGCAGGCATACTACCCCTATGATTCGCCAATTTATTGACCAAATTTTGGCCCTACAATCCAAAATTGGGCACCCCTATTTAAAAAAATTCATCTAAGTCTATATCTTTATCCAGGTCTAATACTTAGCTTTTCTTTGGAAAAAGTGTTATTTGACAAAGCATATAATAAATTTACAAGTATATTCCTTTTGGAAACTTCATTTTTGGTATTTATTAAGCCTTTGTCAAATTCTTTTGGGTTTTTTTCTAAGTCTTTGCCAAATTCTTTCAGACTTTTTGTCTAAAGCTTTTTCCTTAAGTGTATTTTTTCAGACTTTTCGTTTGGCAAAGTAATGAATTCTTTCAAAAAAGTTATCTGACACAAATCTCCTAAAGACAAATTGCCAAATTCTTTTAGACAAATTATCTACATAATTTTTTCGAAGGTACTTTGTAATTTTTTGAAAGATATCTTTCAAGACAAAAAGGACACTTTCAACTTTTCTGAAGGGTATTTTTCATTTTTTTGAAGGGTATATTTTGTCAGGAAATTTGTCCATGCAAATTTTTGGAGGACACTTGAAACATTTCCAATGGACTTTTTCAAGCTAAAAGGACACTTTCAATTTTTTTGAAGGGTGTCTTTTTTCAGGAAAATTGTCCATGCAACTTTTTAGAAGGACACTTGAAACTTTTTCGAAGGACCTTTTTGAGCTAAAAGATCACTTGTATCTTTTATGAACGACATTCCATTTTTTTAGACTCATTTCCAAACGTTGAAAGGTACTTTTCAGAAAGTTTGAAGAGAATTTTAGCTTTCCCAAAGGGATGTTTTTAAAAAGTCTGAAATATTTTTTCTATGGGAAGGTGGACCATTTAAAAAAATCTAAAGGGTGTATTTTTCCTTTCGAACGGTCATTTCCAAAATCCAAAGGTCCACTTCAATAAACCTAAAGAAACATTTTGAAGGGCCAAATAGAAAGTCCAAAGGAATGAATTCTTTCAAACAACTTGTTTGATACAAAGTAAATAAAAGGGCTGAGACAAAATTTTGAAGATAATGCTTGAAGGAGTGATGACCCACAAAACATCAATTTTAAATTATAAAAACTAGCCATTAGAGTTTAAAATAAAAGGCTCAGTGGGAACCTGAAGGCAAAGATAAGATATAACAAATGTAAGAATATAACTAAGGCTTTGGTTCAATTGTAAAAAATATAACTAATGCTTTGGTTTAGTTGTAACTCATTTTAACTAATCCATTTAGTGACATGGCATAACTCACCCACTTATCTCCCATGTAAATGTAAGTAATTCTTTCAAGATGACACATGTCCAAGTGACCCTTGGACTTCCTTTAATTTCTCTACCTCTCAAGGCTATAGATATGCATTTTCTTGGTTTAATTCACATCCTCCACTAGTTATTAGGAAAATTATCACCAGATTTGTACTCAAATAACTCTTGAAGAAATATAGAAGTGTTGTTACCACTCACATACTATAACATTGAGTAATGACTTAAATCTTATTGATCTAGTCTAGTGAAGGATTTCCTTTTTCTATCTTTTACTCTTGATGGTCTACCAATTTAAAGAAAGGAGATTGTTGCAAGTCTTTGCCAGTATTCTTTCTTAAGTGTTGAGATATCTTAGAAATGATTCATGACTATATATTTCTCTGGATCATTCATTTCCTTCTTAAGAATCATGTACCTTTTCAAATCTAGCATATGAAACATTAATGTAGTAATAAATCTTGAGTTGTGAGTCTTGTGTGAAAATATCTTTTTCTATCTTTAAGTAGTGGTTTTAGTCAATTTGGAGGATAGTATATATTGATGCATCACCATTTTGTTCTTAGTTATTTTCCTTTACCCTTTTCATACATAATTGATAGATTATATTGACCTTTAAAGGTGCATCAAGGGGAGCTATCCCCTACCATATATTCATCTCAATGAAATTCTCACCCATATAAAGAGAGATGATTCCATTTTTCTACTCAGATGAGGAGAGTTAAACATCTCCTCAAGGGTGAAAATCCAAGTGTCAACAATAATATCTAATGAAAATTCAGTAAACTAAAGTTGCTTACCTTTTGAGGCAGACCTAGTGGAGATTTGGTGCATGAAATTGACCTCTAATATATTGATGACTATTCCAAGACTTCCAAGTTTCCTTCCACATTCTCAAGATGTCCCAAGCTGATATATAAGTGCCTTGATTGTAGTCCCACTAGGTGTGCCAGAACTATTGGAAATCTATATTACACCCTAGCTGAGAAGAGAAATGTTTAAGTCCTATACTCAAACCTAATCCAACATGGGACTGACCTAATACCATGGGTTGTATAGTTATATGTCAACCCTATATATTCTAAGGGGATAGCTCCCCTGATATGACAATGTAGTGCTTTCTTAAGATCTAGATCTATCACAAGGAAAAGGGAAAGAAGTGAAAACTAAATACAAAAGCTTACCCTAGGTGGTGATACACCAATTGATCAATGATCCACTCTAAATTATTTCATTTGATGGATAAATATGAATCTCATGAATACAAGGGTTAATCAAACTCTTTAACAATGTTACAAGCATAAGTATTTTGCACTAAGGTTGGGTAGAGACCTATAACATGAAGGACAGAAAGGAAAATTGTCTATGTAAGACATTATGGGCCTTTTGACACTTCAAAAGAAACCTCACTAACTAACACATCACACAACCTACAATAAACCAATAATCATAAAACAAGGTACATGAAATGCATATAAATGATGAATAATCAATATACATACTACATATTAGACTTCAACCAAGTACACTTAGCATTCAATAGAATGTAAAATTGTCTTATATTACTTCAAAAGAGTTACATAATGATCTTGGTAGATATTTTCTACACCTAGATGAGGGATGGAAAACAAGACCTAAATTCTTGCATTTATAGAGAGAATGGAATCCAAGAGAGAAGAACTTAGGCATAGGATAGGTCATCAATGAGCTCAAAGTAGCATAGGGTAGTTACACAAGCATTATCTCTCTCCTTGAGCATTGACACTCATTGATGATTCTACATTTGGTGTTGTGGAGGTTTTTAATCCCTAAATTTTCTTCAATTATGCTTTGATATTCCCTAAAATAGATCCACATTCTTCCCTTTGGTAGTTATCTAATGTATATCAGGGAAATATAGGTCTAATTTTGCATTCGGTAGCCTATCCATCAATGTGCATGCAAAATGCTTCATGAAACTATATCTAACCTAAAATAATGAATCCCATTTTGGTTTTGGCTCACCCAAATGACATTTACAAGTTCCTTAAAATATCAATCAATATCATCATTCCACCTTCCATTAACTAGATCCTTCTACTCAACTTTATAAGTAGGCCTATGTAGTTTATTTTCCAAACTTCTGCACATGTTCATTATGCTAGTGGTTCAACAATTGAACTTTTGATTCAAAATCATTTGATGAAACTTAGATCATCCTTAAAATGCTTTAGTTCATTTATATTGATGTCCTTAAAAATTTACCCACCTGCAACATACCTTAGCCTTACATTACTAGGCTAAATAGATTACCTCTCATACTAGAAGTTTTAAACAAGATGATGAGAACCTTTATAGTGATTTATATGGGTTGAAATAATAACATATAAGTAAGACAAGTCCTACACTTACCCCCACCATGGTTTACAATCCTTTCTTACACTCTAAAACAAAGAATTTAACTGAATGAGATGCTTATGTAAACCTTTTACACCATCTAATACCATGGGATGAATCCCCTCTAAGTTACCTACAAGGTATAAGTGAGAAACTAGGAAATTCTAAGCAAAATAATGGATTTTTAGTTAAACCTCTCTAGACTAGTTACTATTAGGATTTAAGTGAGGTTTTAGGGGTTTAAGAGTTTGATACCTAGTTTTTGAGGGTTTGAGTTTGGGTTTAGGAATTGACTATACCAATTTCAATCTAACAATCAATCTCACCTCCCATGAGCATTTATATTATTCATATGTAACCCTTAAGTTATGGAAGGTACTTAGAAGTGCTCTATGTGTAGGGTTTGCTCTTTGGATGGATTCTATAGGTCTACAAGTGAGAAGGTGCAAAGTGGTGGTTTATCCAAGGTATGGGTTAACCTAAAGGGATTTATAACAAAGAAATAATTCTCCTAAGGAGAATCCACAAACTTTAAACCTTTCAAACTATGTTTTTTTCCACTCCTTTGATGACACACTCATGGTGGAGCTTGGGTATCATTCTACCTATGCACCTCAACTATAAACCTTTTCTTGCATATTGGTCTATGAATCATGTCTACCTCATTTATGAATGGGAAAATATCTTATATTCTTTATAAATTATATTTGTTGCCTTCATTATGTCAATTTTCCTCCTGAAAGTGCACATAGCCAAGTATAATGAGGTATGCAACATTTTGCCTTTAGACCAGTCATGGAGGTCAACATGGATACCTATAAGAGACTTAGTCAAGTGCCTTCAGATTCTTTATTACTTTTCTAACTCATCTTACATATGGATATCCTTTGTACCCTTACTTTTGTGCTCAAACTATCCTTTCTAGGCCTTTTTCATATAATTATGACCCTGCATGTGCTAACGAAGGAGCCATGGTGATGCCTAAGGGACCTTAGAGGTCTTCAAAGGTGGTTTCATGGTTGAAAACTTGAATCTTAATTGGTCCATAGGTGAATTTTCACCATTAGGTCATTTTTTTACTTTATGCAGGGTTAGAGGTGTCCACCATATTAATGATGACTCATAGAGTACGAACGTCCAACCCAAAAACAAAGGCCATGAATTTTTAGTGCATTGACCACCCATCCTACCATGAATGGGTTGGATTCCCATGTAAGGGTTCCATGGAGATATGAGCATCAAAATTTGGTATTAAGGTTAGTTGTATGTAGTTTTGAGTCCCTAATTTCATAGTAATCATAAATATAGTCTAGCCCCCCATTGCCAATCAAATTTCCATTAATTCTTAGTTCTTTTGGAGACTTAAATTATATTAGGAGCTCTAGATCAGAGGAGGCATGTGGTGGAGTGGGTGAGCATGTGAACATGCCCTTAAAAATTCTTGCACACAAGTGGACTAGTTTGAGCTAGTTATTTAGGCATTTAGACCATTTTTTCCACCTTCTGACCCTTGAAAACCCTTTTTTAGGTTTGAATCATGATTTCAATCCTCAATTTTCCCTTTGGATGGATCAAAAAAACTTTTATAGGTTATAAAACATCTTTGAAGTCTATTTGTAAGACTATTTACATAACTATGTTACCACATTTGCAAGGTCTTTGAATATAAAACTAAGTGTTAGACCTTGACATAGGTTTAAAGGACTATTAGATATCATTATACCTTGAAAATAAACCCTTCACGGACCCTAAGTTGACTGTAAACATCATTACCTTGGATGTGGCTCTAACCCCACTATTTGCTTGTACACACAAGCCTATGTCTGAGATAAAATAGTACATCTACTATTTATCTCAGCCAAGTGAGTATATGGGACTCTTATTTAGGTCATGATGACCTTTTTCATTGAATTTTGGGGCCTAGCCATGCTTATAATGGGTTGATATAATCATTTTGGCTTAAAATAGCCTCAAACTATCTATCAGAGATGCACTCAAACTTGCATCTTTGAATATGGCCTATGACCTTTGATCTGAGGGTGCTGGAAATTTTAGGAAGTTTTTTCTAAATTTTTAGGATGATTATCACATCTAGGTGATGGTGCTCAAACACTATCTTCCCTTAGAAACTTTATATCCATTCAACCTCAGTCTTATTCTTGCACTCACATATGTAGTTTCATAGTCATGATGACATCACCATACCATTATAGGGGTGCTAACCATCATTCATGCACCCTCAATAGTTTTAATCTTGTATCCATTTGTATGGGTATTATCTCATTGAGTCCACATGAGGTAGAGACACCAATCTAGGTCAGTGGTGCCACTTTATGTATCTTTCTACAAAGGATACTACCTCTAAGGTGAATTTGAATATGCATAGGTTGGGTATCACTCAAATGATTTTTTAATTATGCCAAAGTGACCTCCACCATATTTCAACTTACTTATCATGTACTTTTCATGATTTCCATATAAATCTTCATGTCTAGTATGGTTTCCACAATCCTTTATGAGACTTAGATACAACCCCTCTAAAGCTAGTTATAGGTGCTTATTGCATTTTCACCCTATTGGTATATTTCCATATAGGTCTATATTGATGGTCTCAATCGTGTGTATGGTTTTAGGGTAGTGTGGGGGTCAAATTAGGATGATGATTTCTTTTGGACAGATAGGTGAATGGACAAGCTGATAATGTAGACACATTAGAATGGAATGAGTCTGACAACACAGTGGTAACACATCATGATGATAGTGAAACTATAGTGACATCTTATGGATGTGGAATGGGCATGAAAAAAGGAACAAGGCCCACTTAAGACCAAACCATGTAAATATTTCATACACTATAATGCATATACAAGTAGACATTAAGGTTTAGAGGTAGAGGTAAGGTGTAAACAACCTACAAATGAAACCTGGAAATCTTAGAAATGCATTAACATCTACAAACAAACCTTAAACATTACAAAATGTGATTGAGTGGTTTAAAGGCATAGAAAGTGGTCTAAAAGGACTATGGAACCATTATGGATGATTTAGAAGATGTTCTCAATGTATGAATACATCCCACTACCACTATACCAACTCTTCCATATTCCTTGAGTAACATTGGAGTCCTGAAGGTGTTCTTGGACTATACACACAGTCCAGTATGTAGTCTTCTCCAACCATAAATAGTTTGATCTCCATGAATTATTTTGAGGTAACCAGATAACCATAAAACTTTGAATCTAATTGAGAAGGCATTGAGAGATATGATACATCTCTATAAACTTACAAACTTGCTTACAACCTCTAACAAAGGCATCATCAATTATCTTTTGCTTAGACTAGTTTGCATACCATGCATAAAAACCAGTCAAGGATATTGGCGTGATATCTAAGATCACATGTGTGCATTTAATGCTTAAATAATCATGGAAGGATTCTATTTTTCTTGATAAAATAGGATAAATTATTATTCTTAGAAAATTAATCAAAATCCCTTGAAAATAATCGGTCACAAAAGTGCCTTTCAAGATAAGGAGGGTGCATAAGTATCCTCAATTATTGTTAAATGTACATAGAGGATAGGCCTTCAACTTCAAAAAAAATTCCATGAGTGACTAGCTCCTTTAGCATACCTTCCATGGTCAAAATATTAGACCCCAACTCTCCTTCTGTTATATAGAATAACCATTAACCTAAGGAGTCCTTTGAGCATATTAATGATGTTGAAAATATTGTCATTGATGTCAAAGGTCTAGGATTGGTGATAAAGGCCCCATATCATTTAAAGGTGTTTTTAATATTAATATTTGGCTAATATGTGTTAATATTTATTTGATATTAATGAATATATTTTTAATTGCATAAAATTCAAAAGAGGGCCCGTGGAGAAGTCAAAGAGTCACGGGGTAAAGACAAAAGAGGAATGGGATGCATTTTCCCATGAAGAGTCATCTTGAGAAATTCTGAGAGTCACCAAGTGAAGACAAAAGAGGGTATGGTGAATTATTACATGAAGAATCACCTTAAGGAATTTGAAGGTCACCAAGATAAAGACAAAATAGGAAATAATGCATTTGCTTATGAAGGGTCACCATGTGACTTTTCAAATGCAAGGATACAAAGGGTCATGCAAGTTTCACACCATTTTTCATGAGGATTGACGGGTCACAAAGGGTGAATGTCAAAGGTAATTTGGAAATATATAAATAAAGGCTTGAGAATCCATTTTTAATATGTAAGAGAGTGCATGGTTTGTATTTATATTATATAAGAAAAGAGGAGAGAATAGAAAAAGATAATGTAGACTTCTATCATTTGTTGAGTAAGCAACATTGAGAGATAGTTGTATTTTATACACAAGAGGGGTTGGTGCTCCTGAAATTTGGTGCTTGCAAACTTTGTAATTTGATTTGGTGCTCTTTCATATACTTGAGATTGTTCCATGGTTTTTTTCATTTTGGATTTCCACGTAATAATTTGGTGTCTCTCTATCTCTCTTTTGTGGTGCATATTGCTTACAGTTTCATTGCATAGCTTGAATGAATGATTAAGTGGAATTTGATTAAGTAAAATATTTATAAAATCTATGATATATTGATTCACCTCCCTCTTAGTATATTCTATGCTTAACAATTGGTATGAGAGCAGGTTCCTTTTTTTTTTTAATTATAGCTTAAAAGTAGATTGGAGAAAGCATGATGGCTAGGTCACATGAAGGTTTTTATAAAAATAAGTCACCTTTGTTTGATGGGACAAATTATGATTTTTGGATCATAAGAATAAGAACTTATTTGATGGCCCTTGGATTTTACATTTGGCAAGTAGTGGTGGAGGAATATGAAGAGCCACAGACACTTATAATTACTCTGGTGGAAAATAAGGATAGTGAAAATAATACTAAAGATTTAAATGTAATTTTATGTGGTTTATGTGTATCAAAATTCATTAAAGTTATGAAATATAAATTTGCTCATGAAACTTGGGTAAATCTTGAGAATATTTACAAAGGTGATGGAAAGTTTTAGCAAGATAAGCTTTAGACTTTTAGAAGATAGTTTGAGAGTTTGAGTATGGAAGAGGAAGAAAATATAACAAGTTACCTTTTTCAAATTGATCAAATAGTTAATCATATTTAAGGTCTTGGAGAAAATTTAGAAGAATTAATCGAGGTACAAAAAGTTCTAAGATCTCTACCATTGAGATATGATGCAAAAGTTTTGGCAATTGAAGAGATGAAGAATTTAGCCAAGTTAAAGATGGATGAGCTACATGGTATGTTTATGGAATATGAGATGCTTATCTAACAAGAGAAACCCTCAAAGAGAGAAGATACTTTTAAGACATCAAAGAAAGAGAAGGCCAAGATTTAAGAATCAAGTGACAGTTTTAGTGATGATGAAAATGACAATGGAGATCTATTCATCTGCAAGCTAAAAAAGGGCATAGATAAATTTCAAGAAAAATTACCTTTTAAATGTTTTAATTACAGAAAGATAAGAAATTTTGTAGCTAAGTGCCCAGATAAAGGTAATGGTGATAATGAAGAAGGAAAGTCTACATACAAGAAGAATTTGAAAGGAAAATTCAAGAAGGAATTAAAGAAAAAGAGTTTATATTCTAAAGATCCTAGCTCAGTCGAAGATAATGGAATTAGTGATTCAAAAGAAGAGATTATATTCATAGCCATACATGAAGATGCCTTTGAAATCAAAAGTATAGATGATCAAGAAGAAGAATAGGATAAAGCTGAAGTGAATCTAGAAAGAGAACTCATTTATGCCTTGGAAGAGTTAAAAGCTCCTGAGAAAAAGAATCAAACATTGAAGCTCTAGATTGACAAAAATTAAAAGGAGTCAAAGGAAATAATTGAATATCTACAAGCACACTTTGAAGAAGCCAAGAAGAATGAAAAATATCTAATGACACAATTGCAAAAAGTAAGTGAAGAATGTGAAAGTTATGTTATTAAAATTACTTATTTAAAAGAAAATATTGAGAAAACAAATAAAACAATCAATGATAAAGAAATCAATAATTCAAAATTTTAAAAAAGCATTGATATATTGAATTAGATATTAGAAATCCAAAAATTAATATCAGATAAGATAGGTATCGGATTTGAAAATAAAAAGACCTATGTTAAATATCTTATAAAAGAGAAAATAAAAAGGAAAGAAGTTAATAATATAGAGGGCATCTCAAACAATAAAGGTTGGAAAGAATAGAGATACAAAAGACAATCAAGTTAGAGATACATAAATAGGTTCTATTTTTATATTTACTATTTATACTGTAATAGATATGGTCATAAGAAAATAGATTATCAAAAAAGGGCTAACAATTTTAGAAACAAATAGAAGAAAACTCATGCAGAGTCAAGCAGAAGCCACAACTCTTTTACTCCTCTATCAAGCTTTAATGAAGAGGTCATAATATGTTACAAGTGAAACAACTTTAGAAACATAGTCTAGTACTATAGAAGCATGTTTGAGTCAGTCAAGAAGGACCATAGTTTTAAGGCTCCATTCATCAAGAAGAAAGTTTAGACATGTTCATGGTAAAAGAAACAACCTAAAAAGTATATGTTGGTACAGATATCTTTGCATCCAAGAAATGAAGAAAATATATGGTTCATTGATATTGGATGTTCGAGGCACATGACAGGAGACAAGAGCAAGTTCATAACCTTGAATAATATCAATGGTGGCATAGTGAAATTTAGAGATAATATTACTACTAGAATTGTTAGAAAATGTACACTAAGTTTGGATAATGGTAAATCTAAAATTGAAAATGTTTTATATATAGGTCTTAATCATAATCTTTTGAGACTAATTCAAATGTGTGATTAGGGGCAGACACTAAAGTTGTATGCAGAAGGTTATGAAATTAGGAGAAAAGATTCAGATGTGTTGGTTGCATATGATTAAAGAATAGGCAATAATTTATATATTTTATCAGACATCAAAGGTCAAAGATGTTGTTTGAGTCAGATTGAAAAAAATTGGTTATGGCACATGATAATGGGACACATAAATTTTGGCAATTTTGTCAACATCAACAAAATCAAGCAGTCAAATATCATCAAAAAATTACAAAGCCATCCAACATGCTTCGTGAACCTTGTCGGCATGGGAAGTAGACCAAAAGGTGGTTCAAAACAAAAGAATATTTGACCAATTAGATGTTAGATCTTGTTCACACAGATTTGTGTGGACTTATGAGAGTTTAAATCACACAAGCTAAGAAATATTTCATGTTGCTTATTAATGATTTTTCATGTATGACTTGGGTAATATTTCTAAAAAAAATTAGAGGCTTTCAAATATTTCAAAGCACTCAAAGCATTAGTTGAGAATGAAATTGGTTTCAATATTAAGTTCCTAAGATTAGATCAAGGAGGAGAATTCATGTTAGACTATTTTATTGACTATTGTGAAGACCATGGAATAAAGAGACACTATTCAGTAGCTAAAACTCCATAGCAAAATGAAGTAGTTGAATGGAGAAATAAAATAGTTTGGAATATGGTGAGGACAATGATAAATGAATCTAAGATACCTAAAAATATTGGAGAAAGATAGTTGGTACAATAGTGCATATCTAGAATAGAGAATTATTGAGAGTCAATAGTGACAAGACTCCTTATGAGCTATGGAAAGACAAACCAACTATAATAGATTATTTCAAAGTTTTTGACAGTAGATACTTCATAAAGAGAACCAACAAAAATTTTGGTAAGTTTGAATCTAGAGAATATGAAGGTATATTTCTTGGTTTTTGTTGCAAAAGTAAAGATTATAAATGATATAACAAAAGAACCAAGAAAATAGTTGAAAGTGAAAGTGTCAAGATAGAGAAATATGGAGCATAAAGAATCAGTGATACAATAGAAATTCTTGAAATCATTGAAGAAAAAAAATTTGAAGAATTAGATGAAGACGAGAAGAAGGAGAAAAATGACACCAAAACCCCATCCAAATATGTCCAAATAAATCATAATGAAAGTGACATCATTGGGGACATAAATGAAGGAATTTGAACTAGAAGAATGATGGTAAGTGAATCTAAGCAAGTTAATTTCTCTTTGTTATCTAAAATTAAGCCTAGAACTTTTTCAGAATCTAGACATGATAAGCATTGGGTTAAGGCAATGAATGAAGAATTAAATCAGATAAAAAATAATGATACTTGACAACTAGTACCTAGATAAAAAGATCACAATATGATAGGAACAAAATTAATTTATAGAAATAATTTGAATGCAAATGGAGAAGTGACTAGGAATAAATCAAGATTATTATGTAAAGGACATGCTCAGATTGAGGGAATATATTTTCAAGAAACTTTTACACTAGTAGCAAGGCTAGAGGCTATTAAAATATTTCTTGCATACGCAGTATTTAAAAATTTCAAACTATTTTAGATGGATGTCAAGTATGCTTTCTTAAATAATAATCTAGAAGATGAGGTCTACATTGATAATCTAGATAGATTTATTCTCTCAAATGATAGTAGCCATATATGCAAATTGAAGAAAGCACTATATGGATTGAAACAAGCTCCCAGAGCTTGGTATGGAAGACTTGATATACTCCTGCAGGAAAAAGGTTTCAAGAGAGGATTTGTTGAGAGTAATATCTACATCAAAACAGAAGTTGAGTATTTAGTTGATTGTTGTGGTATATGTTGATGACATAATATTTGGAAGAAACATTGAAAATATGATAAAATATTTTTTTAACAATATCGAAAAAGAATTTGAGATATCTATGCTTGGAGAATTGTCATTTTTCTTAAGGTTACAATTTTTTTAGTTAGATAAAAGAATTTTCATATCTCAAAGTAAATATGCCAAAGAAATGTTGAAAAAGTTTAGTTTTGAGGATTGTGCACTAATTGGTATAGAGAAAAATGTGAGTAAGGATGAAGATTCACCCGTTAAAGATCAATATTTATATAGTTCTATGATTGGTAGTATTTTATATTTGATAACATCAAGGCCAAACATTATAAATGCAGTAGGCATGGTTACAAGATATCAAGTATCCCCAAAGAAGAGTCATGTTCAGTTGGTGAAGAGAATATTCAGATATATGAGAGTAAAATAGTCTACATTTTATATTGAGTTTCAGTTGTGCACTAAAAGTTTTGTCCCTGCGCATTTCAATTTTGAGGTAGTGAGGGTTATGACATAGGGTGCAGGTTTTTCATTTTGTGCAGGTTTTTCATTTTGCCTAAATTTTTTTCTAAGTCTCAAAATCGGGCGAAAGCTCCCAAGTGTCATATTTCAAGACACATTATAATTTCTTTCTAAAAGTAGTGGAATGTGCCACGTGTCCCATTATAACTCAGCAAAGCACGACAAGTGTTAGCATTTGCATTTCAAATTTATTATGAGTTTCAAAAGCTTCTTTAAATAATCTTCTCTCAATGTACATGAAAGGCACCAAGTGGAAACTGTGGAAGGTTTCAATATGTTTCTCTAAAAGTAGCAGAAGCTGCCACGTGTCACTTGTTAAAGATTAGCAAAAAGTGCCACCTGTCCCCGTTCCCTTTTTTAAGCTGCAAAGGTAAGAAGTGTTGTGGGTCCCATTTTTTGTAAGTTGATAAAGTTTTAAAGCAGCAGACTATGATAAATGTCAAAGATGGAGCACTCCCAATATAAAGACAAAGTAAAGAGTATAAAGTAGTAGAAATTACCATGTGTCCCTTGTTAAAGCTCAGTGAAAGCTGCCAAGTGTCAACATCTATAGTTTCTTCATTTTGTTTGATTATTGAGTAAAGATTGTGGTGGGCCCTGGGTTTTGTTTCTAAAGTAAGCAGAAATTTCCAAGTGTCATCATCTATGTGAATCTAAAATGAGTCCTAAATGTTTCTATAGTATAGCTAAAACTCATTGGAGACTACCAAGTGTCATCTTCCATAGGACTTTTAAAAGGTAGCTAAAGCTCAGTAGAGACCACCGCGTGTCATCTTCCGTAGGACTCTCAAAAAGTGTCTAAGTCTCAAAGTCAAGTGGATGCTGCCAAGTGTCCTCACCTATTTCACAGTGGGAAATGTCACGCATATCTAATTCAACTAATGAACGTGTAGAGAGGCTAACATTTTAGATCTAAAAGATATCTTTTGTTAGACACTTCTAGTTCAGTTAGACCATTAGGATTGGATCTTGCAGGCAATCTACAGCCAGTCCTATGCTATAAATATGGGTTTAAACAATAGATATAATCATTAGAAGAGATAGAGAGAGAGAGAGAGAGAATTTTTTGCAAGAGATTGTTATCAAGAAGTTTTTTTAGACTTTCTTGTTGTGGCCAATAATATCATTTGCCTTTGTTCTATTTTCTTGATTTAGAAAGTTTGTATAACTGTGCATGTGTCAGTACCTTTTATGTGACTATAAAATTAATAAGAAGACTGAGTTATGTGCCTTTAATGTTATTTTCTCTGTTACTAAAAAAATCATCTAAGTTGTGAGCATTTGATTCTATTTATTTTCATCTTTTACATTGATTATGCATTGCTTGCTCTTTAATGTAATTGAATCTTAAAGATAGCTTCAATGTGCTTAGTATTAAGGGATGCATTAAACTCAAGTGCATCACCATAGTTAAATTTTATTTCATTGCATTTGTGATTCCATTTAATTTCTATCCCTTTTCTCACAATACATTTGAATAAAGAAGAGCCATATTCTTTAAAATCTGGAGGTCATTTCAAGTTGCAAGTCCCACATTCCTGAAACTTCCCATTGTTGGTGTTGGAAATAGTGCAATTTTAAGCGTCAACAATTTTTGACATGCCTAGTGGGACAATCTCTTGAAGTTTCTTTCAAGACTTTATGAACCAGAGAGCTATAAGGAGTCAGAGCTATGGACAAGTAACAAGAGCTCAAATTGGTGTGAGGCCAGGTATTCTTTTACCACCATTGATAAGTAATTCAAGAAGAACGGTCAATTAGTTTATAGCAACACCAAGAGGAAAGATGGGAGCACCTATAGCCCTAATAAATTATGCAAATTAGAACAGTGACAGTCCTCTAATTCTCCTAGTACCACCATCCACTTGGGATCTTATTCCAATAAATGCCCTGAAAGCTCTACCCAAATTTAGTGGGAAAAATTTCAAAACCCCTGAAGAACATCTACAAGATGTGTCTGATGTCTGTGCAATACATGTGATCACATAGCAGAATGTGGCTATAAGATTTTTAGTAGCTTCTTTTAAGGGGAAGGTTCTAGATTGGTACAGATCTTTGACCCCAAAAACAATATCTACATGGGATCAGCTTGGAGATGTTTTCTTTGAAAGATTTAAAGAAAATTGTGATAAATCTTCTTTGTTGCAACAATTGATTACTATCAAAAGGGCACCACAAGAAGCAATGACTGATTTCAATTCAATATTTCAAAATACTTGGGAAAGAATTCCTGCTACAGTAAGACCATTACCAGGTATGGCTATAATATTTTATCTTAAAGCCTTAAATTTAGATATATCAGTAATGATTTAGTCACTTGAAGGTCAGACTCTGCTAGAAGCCTATGACTATACAGTCAGAGCTAAAAATAACTTAATAGATGCTATAAAGTTGCCCCCAAGGCCTCCCATGCCCATGTTTCTAGAGATTACCTTACCTTTGCCTCAAGAATCCCCTAATCCCATAGCCCCACTTGTGTCTATGTATACATTTTCTCAATAACCTACTAAAGTAGATGTCCCTATCTAGTCATCTGAGACAGATGATGTCAAGAACATCTTAAGGACATTTTCTAATGAGATAATTAACCTAAAAAGATAGCAAAATCCTTATCCTAGACCCCAATATCAAGGCTATCAATGAAATAGACTCCCACCACAACCAAACTAGTATCTAAGTAACTATCTAAGTCACTATCTAAGGATCACATCATAAATGAACTAACCCCAAAATTAGAGGCATCTCATACTATTCTGAATAAGGAAGAAAGGGTCTTTATTGAAGAGTTAGGTGATTGGACTGAACATGAACAAGAGGAGGAAAATAACCAATTCTTAACTATGATGCAAAGTGACCCATATGGAAATTATGACTCTACTGGTCTGGGCACTTATGTCATATTTGATGAAGACCATGAAATCCCAAATGTTTTAAGGGAAGAAATGCCAAAGACTCAAGAATCTGAAAAGGACTCAAAAATTTGGACCTTAAATTTTGATGGGGCTAGAAGTAAAAATGGTGCTGGAGTAGGAATTTGTCTTGTTACTCCAAATGGTGAGAAATTTTTAAGAGCTATCTATTTTCAATTTGCCTATACTAATAATGATGCTAAATATGAATCCTTAATACATGGGCTGATGTTAGTGAAGAAAAAGGGAGTAAAGAATCTGATAGTAAAAGGAGATTCAGAACTAGTGGTGAAACAAATCAGAGAAAAGGCAATATCCAAAAATATAAGGATGAGATCTTATAGACACAAAATTTGGGACTTAATAGATGATTTTGAAGCAGATAGGATGGCACAGATTGGCTCACAGTTTGACCTAGCAACTAGTCTATTAGTCAACAATGAGTCAGTCAAAGTTATAGTAAGGCCAACTATCCCAGACAATGATGAAAATTGGCAAGTCTTCGAAATTAATTTTTAGGTACTCTCATTTTTGCAACAGTCAGAAGAAATTTCTGATCAATTGCAACCCAAAATTGAAGAATCATATGGAGACCAAATTATTCAATTAAAGACCAATAAGCCTCCCAAAGGCTTGATTAATTTAGAAAACCTATTTGATCTAAAAGATGTAAGCCTAGAGAAGAAAAGGTTTAAAGAAAATAAAGTAGATTATTCTGAGATACAAGTGAGTGAAGGGAGAAAACTAAAGATTGGAAATTTCACAACCCAAGAGGAAAGGGAAAGACTAATTGACTTGTGTGAAATATATGATAGAGTAATAGCTTGGACCTATGAAGACCTTCATGGCTATAATAGAGACATCATTCAGCACACCATAGAACTGACTAAAGGATCTAATCTAGTCAGATAGAAGCAGAGCCTAGTGAATCCAAAGATTGAACCTCTAATGGTGGATGAGTTGCAGAAACTCTTAGAATCTAAAATAATTTTTCTAATCAAACACTCAACCTGGGTATCCAATCTAGTACCAGTCAGTTGCACCCTCTATGATCGAGGCTTTGGTATTTGTATGAATTTTAGAGACCTAAATAGAGCATCTCTAAAATATCACTATCCCCTACCCTCTATGGAACAAATTTTATAGATTTTTGTTGGAACAGAGAGATTTTCCTTGCAAGATGGTTTCTCTAGATATAATCAGATTTGGTTGGCTGATGAAGACCAACACAAGACTACATTTACTACCAAATGGGGAATGTTTGCATATGCCAATATGCCATTTATCCTATCAAATGCTGGAGCCACTTTTCGAATAGCAATGGATGTAACATTTGGAGAACTCATAAATAAAATCATGTTGATTTATCTTGATGATCTCACTATTTTTTCCAATAATGTTGTTGATCATTTTGATCATCTAGAATCTATTTTTAAGAAGTGTCAAGAGTTTGGAATAAACCTGAATCCTAAGAAGTGTATCTTTGTAGTACCTCAAGGCAAACTATTGGGACATATAGTATCCAAAGAAGGAGTCTATATAGATCTAGAGAGAGTCATAGCCATAATGAACTTGCCCCTACTAGTAAATAAGAAAGCAGTTCAGTCCTTTTTGGGAAAGATTAATTTTGTCAATCAGTTCATATTAGACTTTGTAGGCCTAATGAGACTAGTGACACTCTTATTGAAGAAATACCTGGTTTTCAAGTGGACTACAGAAGGAAGACAAGCTTTTGAGGAGGTCAAGAAAGCAATTTCAATAGCCCCAATACTTAGTAACCCAGACTTCTCTAAGTCTTTTATAATGTATGTTTATGGAGGAGAATTCAGTGTTGCTAATGTCCTAACATAGAAAGATGATTGACAAGAGGGAGAACACCCAATAGCCTTTTTCTCAAGGACTCTTAAAAATTATGAAGCTAGATACAACTTTGTGGAGAAATAGGCATGTGCTATGATAAAATCCCTCAAGAAATTTAGGCATATGGTATCAGGAAATAAGATTCTGATACTTATCGCTCATCCTAGTGTCAGATAATACATTATGGAAGGTTAAATTACTAAAAAAAGAGCAAACTAGATAACAAAAATCCTTGAGTATGATGTAGAGGTCAGACCCACTAAGCTGGTCAGAGGTAGGGGGTTGTGCCAATACATGACTCAAGATATGGAAAAGATGATAACTAAAGAAACAAAAAAGGAAAATATATTGAGGATACAAGAAATTGATCAAAACTCCTAGGTCACAAATAGAATTCATTTTATGAAACATGAGATTTTCCCAAAATATCTCTCTCAGGACAAGAGGTTATACTATAGGAAACAAGGGGTCCATTTTGTTTTAATTGACCAAGTTCTTTTTAGAAAAAATACTAATAGCATACTTTTAAGATGCATAGAGAAAGATGAGGCTCAGAAAATACTACATGAAATGCACCATGGAGTCTCAAGTGGACATTTTTTTGCAAGAACCATAGCTATAAAGATAATTCAAGCAGGTTATTTATGGCCAACTTTATTTATAGACTATTATAAACTAGTCAAAAAGTGTCAATCTTGTCAGTATTATGTGGGGATGAGAAGGAATGCAGCAATGCCCCTTAGTCCTATAGTTATTGATGAACCCTTTGCTCAATGGGATCTTGACTTCATTGGAATGATCAATCTAGTGTCGAGTATGGGACACAAATGGATTCTAACTGCAACATATTATTTTACCAAATGGAGTGAGGTAGTGCCACTCAAAGAAGCAACAGAAAATGTGATCCTAGACTTTTTGGGGGGTATCACTACTCACTTTGGGCCTCCTCATACCATAATTTTAGATAATGCTAAGGCATTTTAGGGGAAAAAATATTTGAATTTTCACTAAAGTATGTAATCTATCTGAAAACTTCCTCAAATTATTACCCTCAGAGTAATGGTTTGGTAGAATCAACCAACAAGAACCTGATTAGACTTATTAAGATAATAAGGCTTGATCATCACAAAGAGTGGCATAAAGTGCTTAATATAGCACTGTGGACTGATAGAATTAAGCCTAAACAAGTGAAAAAGATGTCCCCATATGAATTGGTCTATGGTAAGCCTGCTGGAATTCCCTTGAGCTTGGAGATTCTTACTCTCTAGTTATTAAAATATATTGAAATTGAGGAGAATGGCCCCATGCAGGTTAGACTTGTTGAGCTCCTAGAAGTTCAACAAAAGAGAGATATAGCACATGAATCATTAATGAAACATCATAAACTAATCAAAGATTGCTTTGATAAGAAGACTTCAAACACACTAAATTTAAGCCATTGTGGACTGGCCCCTATAAGATTAGTACATGTAAACAACAAAAATTTTTTGAGATAAAAATGATGGAGGGAGAACCCAAAGAGATTCTTGTGAATGGGATCTACCTGAAACATTTCATTTAAGCAGTATCTCCCATGTATTATATTTAGATAGTTTCCCTTTCCTTGTTGCTCTGTTTTCTTTTTTTTTCTCGATCTTTTTTTTAATAAGTGTTTTATGAACACGTGGCCATAGCTTAGAGTCTTTTTAAAAAAAATTAAAACTCTCACACTTACTAAGTCTCTCTCAAATCCCCAAAATTTCCTACGGTAACTTTATGTAACCACTTTCATGATGTGTCTGACTCGCTATCCCACACAGATTTAATAATATTTACTAATAGTTATCCAATTTTAATGCCATTTTTGATACTTGATGTGTCATTAAATACCCTAATAAAAAGAGTTAAGGATTAATAGTGTCTCATCCATTCCTATGTCTACTAATAATATCCCTATTACCTGTAATTTTAATTCATAAGCAAACCTGCTTAGTAAAAGTGCCTTCCCTATTGTAAAGCTTCCATACTTGTTACAGAAGTTCACTAATTCCCAGTATAGACATAGATATGGAGGAGGCATAGTATTCACAATAGGTATTTGGGATTTATGAATCCATTGATAAGCTTCTCACTAGAAAATCATATGCTTCAGCCCTTAAACAACCCTTAAGGGCCTATCCAAGGACTAGAGTCCCTGAAGTTGGCTATGCGATCGACCCAGCAAAGGTTAAGGATTTTGTAGACAAAATCGTGGACCCAACCCTTCAAAATTTTGGCAAAGCTCTATGAGAAGGGTCACACTAAAGATGTATCTAGAGAGCCAAGGTTGAATAATATGAAACATTCGTAATGAGGATATGGACTTCCCAATTGGCACAATTCATTGTCCCAGGTGTACATCTGTGCCCTGACTTAGTGGAGATATGCACCAAATTATTTCATGTGTCCTAGAACACCATAAAACATGGTCAATTCATGGTGAAAATTACACTAAAGGCCATCAAGGACATGGTGGCCATATATCATGACAAGACAACCACATTTCCCACCATTGCCAAAATGCAAAAAATGTGAGCAAATGTTAATAATCAATTGAGGTTTCTCAAATCAAAATTGTAATTAGGGGATGATGATACCACTATGCCAGTGATGCCAATAAGAAGGGCACAATTTTCATAGGCCAATCAAGAGGCACTATCCATGATGGCATTCATTTTTGGAATGAAAGAGGATATAACTATCTATGAAAAACAAATGGCCATTCTCTTCAAATTAAAAACTGTAGACAAGTCTCAAGAGTATCAGTTGGATTTCTCTGAGTAGATTGCCTATTCAATGATTGACCAACTCACCCATTTCAAATCTAAAGGGGTTTTTAGGTATTCTTCTTATCTATTTCACCTCATGTTATATCAAAACTCTAGCATATTTTCACAATATATGCATTTGAATATTTATGACCTAAGTTTTGGTCATAATATGACCATTCCTATGTTCAACATGGACACATATCTTATCCAAAACAAGTGACACATATGAATTTTGGGAACTTTTTGTTGCCCCTGCCTTTTATCACCTAAGCCTAGAGCATGTTGAAAATAAATTTAGCTCCAAGTGTTAGAGGCCTCATGACAAATTGCACTATTCCTTATGACTACTTTTTTAGATCCCATCATACTATCATTAGGGTCCATGGTTTTCATGGAGAACTAGTGTTGCTACCCAAGATTTTGACTCTTAGGTTAGCATTCTTAGAGGTCACCTAGTAAGTGTTTGTGGTTGATAATGACTATGGCACTGGAAAGAAGAAAAAGAAAATATATGATATTCTTTGGGTAAAGAACAACATGGCCCTAGAGGGTAGAGATGCTAAGCAATAGTTACTAAGGAAGCTAGCTATCCTAGGTTTCTTTTTGATTGAAGATAAATGGAGATATAACCCAAGCAATTTCATAGCCTTATGGGTCAAGAATAACAAGGTCACTGCTCAAATTGTGCATGAAGGCAATCCCTTTTGGGAAAATAAAAGAAACCCTAAGGAAGATATTCCTAATTTGTATGTAGAATTGACAGATTTACCCTTTCAAGAGGCCAAGCCATGGAGACATTTTACGTTAAGGAAAAGGATTTTGAACCTAAAATCAAAATGACTTCTGGTTTAAGAAGGGCATTGAAGAACAAAGAATGGAAACCTAAGAAAATAGAAGCCTATTGGAAGTATAGGCAAGATATTTGTGAGCTAACTCACTCTTTTGGTAATGTAAACACAGATGAGAAATGGGAGGAAATATGGTATGAATGGTATCCATCTCCTATTTCTAGCCCTAATAAAAGCAAACTATAGACACGGGGTGGAGAGTCAGAGGGGAAAGCAAAATCCACTCATATAGTGCAGGCCCCAAGATAAACCTCATCTGCAATCATTGTAGTTGTCTGGCCCCAATCTCTCAGTTCCATAGAAAAATAATAGAATGTGGTATCCTCACCACCTAGAGCTTCTTCATCAGTGTCAGCCTTTGGGGTTCTCAATTTTATTTAATCATCACTAGTAGTAGTGGTAAATATTTAAGAGAAGGAAGCACAACAAGAAGAAGAAAGGCCAAGGAAACATAAGAATCTAAAACTTCAGCCTGATTTAAAGGAGGAGGTAGAGCCCTCACAAAATCAACCATTGAGTATATCTATTGATCCTTAGGTACATGTTATTTCTCCTTCTTCTTCTCAATCTTTTTCTTCTTTTATAGGGGTCGCAATCCCAACTAGTCAAATATTATCCCCTGGCACCTCTACTGTGCCAATTTCCCAATTTGCCCCACCTATTACTACTCAGGTCATGTCATCATAGGCCACATCATTGCCTTCATTTTCCCCCTCTGTCTCAAAGAGAATACCTCCCTAGATTCCCCCTAGCCAACATTTGGCTATTGCCTATGGCCTACCACAGGGTTATCTTTTTGCAGGTGGGTTTATTGCCTCTCCCTCTACTTTCCAAGCTCAAGCAGACACTGTTAAGAAGGCTAGGAAAGCCCAAATGGATTAAAAATAGGAAGAAAGATAATAAAGCTCTGGCTACACCACACATGAGGTCACTATTTGGCCCAATCCAGTAGTAGCTAACTATGACTCATTTGTCACCTAATGTATTTAGGGCAAATGAACAAATGTAGCCCCAAGATTATACAATGAATATAGTGGCTATGGATATGTCACTTTTCAAACCATAGGATAGGGTTGCGCTACTTAATGAAACCACTTTTTTTTTGTCACTAATTATTTAAAAGTATCAAAGAAGATACAGAAGATGGAGGTTGATCTAGCTCAAAAGAAAATAAATGGTAGCAATCTAGCTACAAAAATCAAAACAAAGAATGATGAAATAGAGAGTCTATACAAACAGTTGCAAGATACTATTTCTTGTCAGATTCACCAAGATATTCAAGCCCTAATACTTATTTGAAAGAAGAGCTAACACAAGAGAAAGATGTAATGATATCCCTAAGGTAGGAAAAGGCAACACTATAGACAAAATATCAGGAAAACTTGCAAAAAGTCACTCAGTTCTAGCAAAAACTGCTAAATGAGCAAAATAATACCTTTGCCATATAGGCCCAACTTCAAGCTGAGAAACAAATAAAAAAAAATTGACACTTGAGTTGGCTAATAGGCCAAAGAATACAAAAGTTTTAAACTTGGTCAAGGAGCTATATGTATCAATATGGAAAAGAATCTCTGAGGAGATTACTCAGCTCAGACCCTCTCTAATTTTCCTGCTAAATGCATAGAAATTGTGCAAAAAGGTGGAGACTTTAGTTTAGGCCACTCTGTCCACTATCTCTTTAAGAGTGTTTGATTTTCAAATGCTACTGCAAAAGCTATATGACACAACTAATGGAACGTTATTAGTAGCAAGGATTAGTGACAGAATGATTGCTGTAAAAATAGTGAACGAAGTTTGTAGTTACAACTTAGTAGCAATTAATTGCAAAGAGCTCCTAGATGTGGTAAAAGAGGGAATAAAAGACATGAAGTAGCATATTGAAGATTTGGTGCAATTAGGACATCCCTCCCCTTTTCCTGATAGCAACACTATGTTAATGGTTGATGACATTAAACCTTTATTATTAGCCAAACAAAATGATCAGTCAATTTTCTAGGGTTTAACAGATGATTCATCAGTTCCAAAAGTGGAAGCTATCTTGATCCCTGTGGCCCAGCTTAATTTCCAATTGAAGGATACAGTTCACATTTTCTAGATTTTTTCACATAAGGACATCATCAACCTTGATTTAGCCTTCTAATAATTGCAAAATAAGTAGGGATTATCTAATGTTGAATGGTCTGTTTATTAGATGACGTTACATAAGTTGTCATTTTTTCCACATTTTTATATATTTTGTGGATTTTTTTCTGAGCAGGCTCAAAATTCCTCGGGGTTGCCAAGAACTGTAAAGTAAAATACTCTACATTTTATTTTGAGTTTCATTTGTGCACTAAAAGTTTTATCCCTACGCATTTCAATTTTGACACAGTGAGGGTTATGACACAGGGCATGACTTTTTAATTTTATGCAGGTTTTTCATTTTTCCTAAAGTTTTGTCTAAGTCTCAAAGTCAAGTGGAAGCTACCAAGTGTCATCTACCGAGACACATTATAATTTGTTTCTAAAAGCAGTGAAACATGCCACGTGTCCCATTATAACTTAGCAGAGCGTGACAAGTCTCAGTATCCACATTTCAAGTTTCTTATGAGTTTCAAAAGCTTCTTTTTCATTTTATTTCATTATTGAGTAAATATTGTGGTCGGCCCCAAGTTTTATTTCTAAAGTAAGCAAAAGCCACCAAGTTTCATCATCCATGTGAATCTAAAATGAGACTCAAATGTTTCTATAGTATAGCTAAAGCTCAATGGAGACCACCACATGTCATGAGTTTTGTGCCTTTGCTGATATTTTTTGTGTTACTAGAAAAATCATCTAAGTTGTGAGCATTTGATTCTATTTTTTTTCATCTTTTACATTGATCATGCATTGTTTTCTCTTTAATGTAATTGAATCCTAAAGATAGCTTCACTATGCTTAGTATTAAGGGACAAATTAAAATCACGTGCATCGCCATAGTTAATTTTTTTTCATTGCATTGGTGATTTCGTTTCATTTCTATCCCTTTTCTCATAATACATTTGAGATAAATAAGAGCCAGCTTCTTTAAAATCCGGAGGTCGTTTCAGGTCGCAAGTCCCACATTCTTGAAACTTCCCATTATTGGTGTTGGAAATAGCACAATTTTAAGCATCAAAAATATATAAAGGGGATATTGGACTATGGATTATGGTATCCCATAGGTAGATATTTCACTTTGGTTGCTTAGACATATTTAGATTGGGTAGGTTTTTTGGATGATATAAAGAGTATGACTGGAGGAGATTTCTTCCTCAGTGATATCTTAGTATCATGGCTAAATAAATAGCAAAATTTAGTATCACTTTCTATAAATGAAGTAGAATATATTAAAATGGTATTGTGTTGTACTCAAGTGCTTTATATGAAGCAAACTTTGGAATATATCAAATTAAAATATGATTAACCTATTTCTATTTTTTGTGATAACATAAGTGCTATTAATATTTATAAGAATCTAGTGATGCATTAAAGAACAAAACATATTCCTATTAGATATCAATTTTTGAGAGAGCAAGTTGTAGATCAATAGGTTAAGATGGAATATATCAATACTACAGAGCAAATTGTAGATATCTTCACAAAGGCACTACCAAAAGACATATTTAAGTATTTATAGGAGAAGTTGGGAGTAATTTCTTTTACTTTCTACCATTGAAGATCAGCATCAGTTGAGGGGGAGCTAAGTGTTAGCTCTAGGATAAGCCCTTCACCATTGATTTTAAAGGGTAAAAGAACATAAACAAGTACATACAAAGGTATAGATGTAGAAATAAATACAAGGAATAGGTACAAGTTTCTGTAATAAGGGGGTGTTACTGTATGTTTTTCAAATGGTAGTATGTGTAGGTTGGCATGTGCAGTGCATTTTTAGGATATGGCAGTTTCAATTTGAGGTTGTCATCAATGACAAAGGATGAGATTGTTGGAAATATCGTCATTGATGTCAAAGGTCTAGCATTGGTGATAAAGGACCCATAGCATTTAATGGTGTTTTTAATATTCATATCTTGGGTAATGTGTGTTAATATTTATTTAATATTAACAAATATATTTTTTGGTTGCATAAAAGTCAAAATAGGGCCCATGGAAATGTCAAAGAGTCACAGGGTAAAGACAAAAGAGGAATGGGATGCATTTTCCCATAAAGAGTCATCTTGAGGAATTACAAGAGTCACCAAGTGAAGACAAAAGAGGGTATGTCACATGTTTGCATGAAGAACCAGATTAAGGAATTTGAAAGGTCACCAAGATAAAGACAAAATAATAAAGGATGTATTTTCTTATGAAGGGTCACCATGTGACTTTTCAAATGCAAGGATATGAAGGGTCATGCAATTTTGGCACCATTTTTTATGAGTATTGAAGGGTCACAAAGGGTGAATGCCAAATTTCATTTGGAAATCTATAAATAAAGGCTTGAGAAGCCATTTATAATATGCAAGAGAGTGCATGGTTTGTATTTTTTTACATAAGAAAAGAGGAGAGAATAAAAAGAGATATTGTAGAGTTCTATCATTTGTCAAGTAAGCAACATTGAGAGATAGTTGTATTTTATACACAAGAGGGGTTGGTGCTCATATGGATTAGTGCTCACAAATATTTGTGATGGTTTGGGGGTCTTGTGGGTTAGTGCTCACAAATAATTATTGTGTTGGTGTTCAGTAAAGGGGTTGGTGCTCCTACAAGTTGGTGGTTGTAAACTTTGTAATTTGATTTGGTGCTCATTCATATACTTAAGATTGTTCTTTGTGTCTTTTCTTATATTGGTTTTCCATGTAAAAATGTGACTATGCATGACTAATGTGATTTTAGGCCTTTATCAAGTTGTCTCCTCTATTTTACTTCATTACTATATCTCCATCATATTAAAGACCCTTAAAGATGGATAAGGGTTAATTAGGAACTTTGGACACCATTACACTACATGACTCATACTTGATAGGAGTTATAAAGATTTACAAGGACTGCTAAGGCATGTTTGAAATATCATTGGGTAGTGAGGTGACTAGACACCCTTCTCACCACATGACATGACTAATCCACTAAGTGTCAAGGTACATCATGGCATTAAGATATAAGGTTGATCAATTTATAGGTTTAGGACTATAAATTAACCAATAGTGTCTCAAGAGGGTGGGTTTTATCAATAGGTGCTCTCACTAGTCGATTAAGTGCATGATATGCACCTAGCCTATCCTATGCAGAGCACTTTTCCCTACCCTAAAACTTTGACAAATCAAAATAATTTGAGATTTCATTCAGCACAATATCACAATACTATTTTATTATAAAATATAGTGGGACCTCATTATTGTTATAAGGTGGGTGATTAAAGACCATCCACCATCAATCCCAAAAATTTTGTTTAAGAAAATCATGAGTACACCAATGGATTGGAATCCATTTGGCCATCACATCATGTGGTGCACTAGTCTTACCATCAATAAATAGGGCACAAATTTGGGCTTTGTTTATGTGTTTATCTCTCACAGTGGATACCAAATTTTTTTTGGAATAGTATGTCTTACATCTATTTATATAATCATCCCACTTGTCAATTTGACATGTTAATGACTCAACTTGATCTATTAATATCTGTAGTCTTTTTTTGAAGGAAATTTAGTGGGTTTTTTTTTAATGTGATTCCCTTAATGACATAATCATATTCTCAAGTTCATTTTTTTTCTACTATGTGTCTTGCTAAATCTTCTTGAATACCTTAGGGGGCTTGAGGAACTATAAGAGGGCTAGGAGTGTTTTTTGGGTGAAGAGAGATTAGATGGTTAGGAGGGATTGGAGTGTTAGGAGGGATAGGAGGGTTTTTTGGGTTAGGTGATGGCACATTATCTGTTACATGTGAAGATGTAAGAAAACATAAAAATATAAATAATTTCAAGAAAAATACAACATTGAAAAACTAGGGTCTAATTGCATAAAAACATGTTGGCTTACCTCTCTTTAAATGTGGCATTCTCAATTAAAAGGGTACCTAGCTCCAAAATATAGATTCTTGCTTTCTCAATCTTCCTACTCCAAAGCACAAGATTTCTCTTCTTCCTCTTTCTCATGGTTTTTGCTATGTGAAATGTTAATTGATGTTGGTGTAGGATATTTATTATTCTATTTATTTATTAAATAGATAATCCCTACACCTATAGTTTCATCTTTCTTAGGTGATTATTTAGTCTATGGTAATTATTTGTCCCTTGTCTTAACTAAGTGGTTATTACACATTTATTTTCAACTAGTCTACTATAAGCTAACTCTATGATATTAGGTGGAAGTTGCATGTTCTTTATCCTATATAAGACACCTATGGTAAAGTTATTTCTTATTGGAGATCAATATAATGTTAAGCACAAAATATACTAAGAGGGGGGTGAATCAATATATTATATATCTTTTTCTTAATCTAATTTATTTTCTTTAACCACTTAATCACACACTCAATAAATGCAATAAAACTAAAAAAATAATATGCACCACATGAGAGAGAGAGAGAGAGAGAGAGAGAGAGAGAGAGAGAGAGAGAGAGAGAGAGAGAGAGAGAGAGAGAGAGAGAGAGAGAGAGAGAGAGAGAGAGAGAGAGAGAGAGATTTAATGACAAACACCCCAAACTTGGTATAAATGTGAGTTTCAACACATCCATTTAGCTTGTTTAATCTCAATCATGAAACCCTAATATGTGCATGATACAGTGTGTGTGGGAATCAACTCAAAAAATATTTGATAAGGGTAGATGATTTAATCAAATCCAACCTATAAGTTGGGTAAAGTTACATTATTTAATAAAATCTAACTTATGAGTTTTTTAAGATTGATAATTTAATCAACTTGACCTTCCAAAGGTGAACCAACTATTGCAGTAGATTGGCTCAATAACGATCCATAAAATACAACCTAGGTACAATAAATATCCATAACAATATTTGAAATCTATACATTGATTTTATTTTGTAATTTAAGGTATAACATTATTATTATACCATATTTTAGTTTGAGACATATATTTTTATACCTTAAATTACAAAATAAAATAAATGTATATTATCAAATATTGTTATGGATATTTATTGTACCTAGGTTGTATTTTATGGATCGTTATTGAGCCAATCTACTGCAATAGTTGGTTCACCTTTGGAAGGTCGAGTTGATTAAATTATCAATCTTAACAAACTCATAAGTTATATTTGACTAAATAATGTAACTTTACCCAACTTATAGGTTGGATTTGATTAAATCATCTACCCTTATCAAATATTTTTTGAGTTGATTCCCACACACACTGGATCATGCACATATTTAGGTTTCATGATTGAGATTAAACAAGCTAAATGGATGTGTTGAAACTCACATTTATACCAAGTTTGGGGTGTTTTTCATTAAATCTCTCTCTCTCTCTCTCTCTCTCTCTCTCTCTCTCTCTCTCTCTCTCTCTCTCTCTCTCTCTCTCTCTCTCTCTCTCTCTCTCTCTCTCTCTCTCTCTCTCTCTCTCTCTCTCTCTCTCTCTCTACACACACACACACACACACTTGCATGTTTAGCTTTCTCTTAATCTTAGATTCAATGCTTCATAGTGAGGCATCCTTTCAAATTAAATTTCCAAAAGGAAAAATAGTTACATCAACACACAGATGTGATCCTATCATTTCTCTTTATACTTTCAAGAATTAAAAATTATTTTAATTTTAGATTTTATACACTGATTATATACTATAACATGCTCTTGGTTTTAGGTTAATCACAATTGAAGCACTACAATTTGGATCACACAAATATGAGGTGTGTTATAAACACCTAGGTATGTATTTATTTCCTTTAAACTATCAATTTCATTACTATATTATAGGGTGAAATCTAGACACTAAAATCTAATTTATGTAGTACCTCAATAATATATATTTAAAAATCACCTATCATAGTTTTACCTCTTAATTATAGACATGTTCACTATATCATTATGCCTAAATTGATTATCTCTTAGATTGGTCATTATTATTGTGATGATTAGGAATTTTATACTAAAAAAACTCTCTAAACTTGATTATTATACTTCAATACTAGTTGTAAAACATTACCTATTTTATATCTTCCTAGACGCTTGCATCCCACATGGACACTTTTGTTGAAGCAAGTGTCCAACTTTATTACAAAATATCGAATGTCCAAAATTCACCCTATTTGAAAATGAAACATATCCTAAAGGTTGGTCTAAGTTATTTAGTGTAATATATATATTGAAAAAGGATTGGTATATATAATATCAACCTTCGTTCATTCCTCACATATAAATAACATACAACTCACAAATAAATATACCAATAAGCACTCAATCAAGCATTCAAGTGATTAAATATACCCTAATTTTCCCTATTTCCATATCAGTCATAGGGGCAACATTCCCATTGGCTTCAAGCATTAGAATAGTATTTCATGAGCCATATTTTCCAATTTACAAGATAGGTCAATTCATGTATTTGATTATCACACATTACATCCTTTTACAGACACAAACCAACATCTAGTGAAGATATACCTAATTCTAAGGCCTTATATGGAGTATTGGCTAGGTAAACACTATCCATTGATAGAGGGCTCCTTGGGATAGCTGAAAACTATGACCTCACTAACTCATTTTCCCATAGTCACTCCAAGAGTGAAGAACTAGGGTTTCATCATTTGACAAAGAGAAACAACCTTTATGCGAGATCTAAAGACATAAACACAAAGTCAATGAAAAACCTATAAAAGTACAACTAATATATCAATAAAAAGAGTATATTTTGGGAGGGACACTAATGTTGACATAATTATCCAAATCTTTTGGAAGTGTCTATGGAAGAAAAATAGTCAAAATCCTAAATGAATGGAATATAAAGCTGATTTACAAGGATTGAGAAAATTTTGAGAAATAGTGAAAGTCTAGGACATAACATCAAACAATATATTCTCTCTCATATCCCTTAGTTATATAGTTGTGAAATTATTTTTATATTTATTTTACATTTTCTGAATGAATTTATTATCAAAATATTGAATTACATTGTCAAGGTCTGAATATTATAAGGCTACATCCAAAAACAAACATTAGCTTAATATGTTTGTATATAAACAACTATTTTGTATAAAATACACACACATATTTATGCATGCATGCATGTATGTATGTAACATACATACATGCATACATACATAAATACATATATTAAAAATAAAAAATGAGGATAATAATTTAATGTAACTTCAATTTGAATTTAAAAGATAAACATTGTGTGTGTGTGTGTGTGTGTGTTTGAAAATGGTCAGGCAAGAGCAAAATTCACAGTCCACTGTAACATACATACATGCATACATACATAAATACATACATTAAAAATAAAAAATGAGGATAGTAATTTAATGTAACTACAATTTGAATTTAAAAGATAAACATTGTGTGTGTGTGTGTGTGTGTGTGTGTGTGTGTGTGTGTGTGTGTGTGTGTGTGTTTGAAAATGGTCAAAAAAGTGCAAAGGCCACAACCCACCTAACAAAGGGGGTGGATGTTTACCAATTTTAATTTGGGGAGTGTGTGTGTGTGTGTGTGTGTGTGTGTGTGTGTGTGTGTGTGTGTGTGTGTGTTTGAAAATGGTCAGAAAAGTGCAAAGGCCACAACCCACCTAACAAAGGGGGTGGATGTTTACCAATTTTAATTTGGGGAGTGGCCTCAATAATATTTTCATCATTTTTGGGACAATAACTAGGCTTCCTCCCCCTTGATAAAGGGGAGGTGGCAAGGTCATAGTTCAACAAAGGTGAGAGAATGGTCACCCATGTGCCATGGATATCCACAACACTACAATAGGTAAATATCTTAAGAAAATTTTTACTTTTATTTGTTATTAACATTTATCTAATATTATTTCAAAATATATTATTTGAATAAAAATATAGTATGATTACACACACGTGTGTGTGTGTGTGTGTACATACATGCATGATATTATTTATAAATGTATTTCAATATTCTTATCCTTATAATCTTATTATGCATTTATTTTATACCTTTGATGTCAAAGGAGATCCTTAAAATCATTTGAAATAATATATACATTCCTTTGACTATTAGGAAAAAGATGGATGTTTATTATTAAAATCTTTCCATACGAACTTAACTAAGGAAGCTCTTAGTTGCTTCTATATCCTGATTGATGCATCCATATAAACATTAAAAAATATTGAGGATGAATTTTTATTGAATTTTCATAAACAAAAAACTACCTATAATACCATTAGAACATTTTATAAACCTAACTGAAAATGAGGGTGAACCTATTCAAGAGTACGCTATATAATTTAAAGAATATTTTGTATTCCTTGAACTATACCCCTTTCGAATTTAGAAGCACAATTCATACTTAGAAGGGGTATTCTTTGTCCACTTAGATAAAGATCATTATACAATCCCTTTAATTATTCCATTAATTTATATTAGGTTGTGCATAAATATGCATATGCCCTAATAAATACCAATATTGAATAACTTGTTTCTTCATTTAGAGGCAAACATGGTACAAATAATTGCTACCACATAACACAAAAATATAATAAGGGTCATGATCCACCTCAAATATCTTATTATAAATAATTAGTGCATACCAAGGAATAAATAGTAAAAGTTTTACATAGAGTAAATGAATCCACATACATAATACCTCCTACAGTTAAACCACATTCCTTTACTAAGAGGCAACCAATTCAATTTGATCTAATAATAAATATACCCCATGGCATATTGCATACACTATTGGATAAATATTTGATTATTATTCATCCAAATTACTACCATCCACCACACACATTTGAAAAGGTGAAGGGATAATCATTTTGCACTTACCATGGTATTAATGAGCATCAATACAATGATTAGTTTGCTCTAAATTAAAAGCTTACACAACTTATAAACAAAGGAGTTTAATAAAGAGACAACAAAGTCTCTTTCCCCATATTCTTCTAGAAGTCATTATAATAGGATAAAAATATCCCATTCCACTCTTTTTTAGGAATGTATGGTTTGTAATCCTTCATATAAGTCAACCACTCAAAGAAGCCATTCTCTTAGTGTACCCTCTATAATGACCAATCTCTCCCACATTGATCCTACAAAATAACCATTAGTTGATCAAGATATTGCTAGAGGGACACATTTAGGGGGCATTGAGCCAAAGTTGATAGAGCCTACTCACATATTGACATAGTAGATTTGCATACTGAAACTAGCATGCACATATATATATTAGATAGATACTATTTATAATCACACATATAGATCTGTTATATAATTAGAACTAAAAGTAGAAACCCATTACCACATGACCATTATAGTCGAGTATTTTTATTCTCGACTAGATTCCATTATGTAAGGTGATTACATAGGTTATCACTACATCATATAAAATTAAAAACTATCAATACTTTACCACATAATAAAATATCACATTTCAAACATATTTCATGAATAAAAGTAAAGTATTTGAAACATTACACATAAACTTTGTTTAATACCTTCCTTGGTGCATGGGTGTATTAAATA